>JAFNEN010000433.1:2500-100000 GCA_019343175.1 Oedothorax gibbosus | reverse complement strand
TTTTTTAAAAAAAAATTTTAAAAATTTTTTTTTTAATTTAAAAAAAAAATTTTTAATAAAAATTAAACCCAAAAATTTTTTTTTCTTTTTTTTAAATTTAAAATTTTTTTTTTTTTTTAAAAAAAATTTTTTAAAAAAAAAAAAATTTTTTAAAAAAAAAAAAATTTTTTTAAAAAAAAAATTTTTAAAAAATTTTTTTTTTTTAAATAAAAAAAAAAAAAATTTTTTTTTTCCCCAAAAAATTTTTTTTTTAAAATTTTTTTTTAAAAGGCCTTTTTTTTTTAAAATTTTTAAAATTTTTTTTTCCCCCTTTTTTTTAAAATTTACGAAAATTTTTTGGGTTTTTTTTTTTGGGAAAGGGGGGGGAAAAAAAAAAACCCCTTCCCCTTTTTTTTTAAAAAAAACCCCAAATTGGGAAAGAAAAATTAAAATTAAAATTTTTTAAAAAATTTTAAAAAAATTTTTTTAAAAAAAAATTTTTTTTTAAAAGGGGGGCCCCCGGGAAAAAAAACCCCTTTTTTTTTTTTTTAAAAATTTTTTTTTTTTTTTTTAAAAAAAAATTTTTTTTTTAAAAAAGGGGGGTTTTAAAAAAATTTTTTTCCCTTTTTTTTTGGAAAAAAAAAAAAAATTTTTTTTTAAAAAATTTTTTAAATTTTAAAAAATTTTAAAAAAAAAACCCCCCCCTTTTTTTTTTTTAAAATTCCCCCTTTTTTTAAAGGGCCCGGGGGGGGAAAAAGCCCCCCGGGGGGGAAAGGGGCCCAAAACCCCCCCTTTTTTTTAAAAAATTTTTTTGGGAAAAAATTTTTTCCCCCCTTTTTAAAAATTTTTTTAAAATTTTTTTTAAAAAATTTTTAAAATTGGGGGTTTTTAAAAAAAGGGGGAAAAATTTTTTTTAAAAAAAATTTTTTTTAAAAAAAAAAAAATTTTTCCCCCTTTGGGGGGGGGTTTTTGGGGGCCCCCTTTTTTAAAAAAATAAACTTTTAAAAAAAAAAAAAATTTGGGGGAAAAAAAAAATTTTTTAAAAAAAAAGGGGGTTTTTTTTTTTAAAAAAGGGCCCCCCCAAAACTTTTTAAAAAAATTTTTCCCCCAAAAAAAGGTTTTTTTTAAAATTTTTGTTGGGGAAAAAAAAAAAAAATTTTTTTTTTTTTTTTAAATTTTAACCCCCGGGGGGGGGAAAAAAGGGGGGGGGGTTTTTTTTTTTTTAAAAAATTTTTTTTTCCCCTTTTTAAAAAAAAAAAATTTTTTTTTGGGGGGGGGGTTTTTTTTTTTTGGGTTTTTAAACTAAATTTAAAAAAAACATTTTTTTGGGGGTTTTTTTTTAAAAAATTTTTTTTAAAAAAAAAAATTTTTTTTAAAATTTTTTTTTTGGGGGAAAAAAAATTTTTTAAAAAAAAATTTTTTTCCTTTTTTTTTTTTTTTAAAAAAAAAATTTTTTTTTTTTTAAAAAAAAAATTTTTAAATTTTTCTTTTTTTTTTTAAAAAAAAAAATTTTTTTTAAAATTTTTTTTCCCTTTTCTTTTTTTTTTAAAAATTTTTTTTAAACCCAAAAAAAAGGAAAAAATTTTTTTTTTTCCCAAAAAAAATTTTTTAAAATTTTTTTTAAAATAAAAAAAAAAATTTTTTTTTAAAAAAAATTTTTTAAAAAATTTTTTTTTTTTTAAAAATTTTTTTTTTTTTTAAAAAAAAAAAAAAAATGAAAATTAAAAAATTTTTTTTTTTTAAAAAAAGGTTTTTAAAGGGAAAAAAATTTTTTTCCCAAAATTAAAAAAAAATTTTTTAAAAAAATTTTTTTTTTTTAAAAAACCCCCCCCCCTTTTACTTTTATTTTTTTTTTTTTCCCCCAAAAATTTTTTAAAAATTTAAAAAAAAATTTTTTTTTAAATTTTTTTTAAAAAAAAATTAAAAATTAAAAAAAAAAAAAAATTTTTAAAAAAAATTTTTGGGGCCCAAAAAAAAAAAAAGGGGAAAAAAAAAAACCCCGGGGGGAAAAAAAAAAAGGAAAAAAAAAAAATTTTTTTTTTTTAAAAAAAAATTTTAAATAAAACCCTTTTTTTAAAAAAAAATTTTTTCCCCCTTTTTAAATTTTTAAAAAATTTAAAAAAAAAAAATTTTAAAAAAAGGCCCTTTTTTCAAAAAAAATTAAATTTTTTTTTTTTTTTTTTTTAATAAAAATTTTTTTTTTTTAAAAAAAAAAAAACCCCCAAAAAATTTTAAAAAAAAAATTTTTTTAAAAAGAAAAATTTTTTTTTTTAAAAAACCCAAAAATAAAAAAAAAAAAAAAAATTTTTAAAGAACCTTTTTTAAAAAAAATTTTTTTAAAAAGGAAAGGTTTAAAAAATTTTTTTAAAAATTTTTTAATTAAAAAAAAAAAAAAACCCCCCTTTTTTTTAAAAATTTTGGCCTTAAAAAAAAAAATTTTTTAAATTTTTAAAAACCCCCCCCTTTTTTAAAAAAAAAAATTTTTAAAAAAAATTGGGTTTTTCCTTTTTTTTTTTTTTTTTTTAAAAAAAATTTAAAAAATTTTTTTTTTTTTTCCTTTTTTTTTTTTTTAAAAAAATTTTTTTTTTTCCTTTCCGGGAAAAAAATTTTTTTAAAAAAAAAAATTTTTCCCTTTTTTTTTTTTTTTTCCCCTTTTTTTAATTTTCAAAAAAATTTTTGGGGAAAAAAATTTTTTTGGTTTAAAAAAAATTTTTTTTTTAAAAAAATTTTTAAAAATTTAAAAAAAAAAAAAAAAAATTTTTTATTAAAAAAAAACCCCTTTTTTTTTTTTTAAAAATTTTTTGGGAAAAAAATTTTAAAAAAAGATTTTTTAAAAAAATTTTTTCCCCCTTTTTTTTTTTCCCCCGGGAAACCCTTTTTTTGGGAAAATTTTCCTTTAAAAAATTTAAAAAAAAAAAATTTTTTTAAAATTTTTTTTAAAAAAAAAATTTTTAAAAAATTTTTTTTTTAAAAAAAATTTTTTTTAAAAAAAAAACCCCGGGAAAAGGAAAAACCCAAAAAAAAAAAAAATTTTCCAAAAAAAATTTTTAAAAAAAAAAAAACCCCCTTTAAAAACCCCTTTTTTTAAAAAACTTTTTAAAAAAAATTTTGGGGGGAAATTTTTAAAAAAGGCCCAAAAAAAAACCCCAAAAAACCCCTTTTTTTTTAAAAAAAATTTTTTTTAAAATTTTTTTTGGGTTTTTTTTTTTAAAAAAAATTTTTTTTAAAAAAAATTTTTTTTTTTTTTGGGGGGGGGGTTTAAAAAAATTTCCAAAAAAAAAATTTTTTTTTTTGGGAAATTATAAAACCTTAAAAAAAAAATTTTTTTTTCCCCGGGGGGGTTTTTTTTTTTTAAAAAATTTTTGGATTAATAAAAAATTTTTTTACCCCAAAAAAAATTTTTTTTTTCCCCCCCTTTTTTAAAAAATTTTTTTTTTTTTTTTTTTTTAAAAAAAATTTTTTTTTTTCCAAAAAAATAAAAGGAAAAAAAAAAGGGGTTTTGGAAAAAAAAAATTTTTAAAAAAATTTTTTTTAAAAAAAAAATTTGGGAAAACCAAAAAATTTTTCCCCCCCTTTTTTTTTAAATTTTTTCCCCCCCCAAAAAACCTTTTTAAAAAATTTCTGCCCTTTTTTCCCCTTTTTTTTAAAAGGGGGTTTCACCCCTTTTTTTTTTTTTTAAAAATTTGGGGAAAGGGGGGTTTAAAAATTTTTTTTAAATTTAAAAAAAGGTTTTTAAAAAGGAAAGGAACGGGGGTTTAAAAATTTTTAAAAAACCTTTTAATTTTTTTTAAAAACCTTTTTTCCCCCTTTTTTTTTTTTTTCCCCCCTTAAAAAAAAAACCCCTTTTTTTAAAAAATTTTTTTTTTAAAAAAAATTTTAAAAGGGGGGAAAAAAATTTAATTAAAAAGGGTTTTAAAAATTTTTTTTTTTTTCCCCCCTTTTTATATTTTTTTTGGTTTTAAAAATTTTTTAAATTTTTAAAAAAAAAAAAAAACCCCCCCCCCCTTTTTTAAAAATTTTAAAAAAAATTTTTTTTAAAATTTTTTTGAAAATTTTTAAATTTAAAAAAGGGGGAAAAAAAAGGGAAATTTTTTTTTTTCCCCTTTTTTTTTTCCCAAAATTTCCCTTTAAAAAAAAAATTAAAAAAAAGGGGGAAAAAAAAAAAGGGGGGGGGAAAAAAAGTTTCTTTTTCTTTTTTTTCCCCCCCTTTTTTTTTCTTTTAAAAATTTTTTTTTGGGCAAAAAAAAAAATTTTTTTTTTCCCGGGAAAAAAAAAAATTTTTTTTTTTGGGTTTCTTTTTTTTAAAAATTTTTTTTTTTCCCCCGGAAAAATTTCCCCTTTAAAAAAAAAAATTTTTAAAAAACTTTTTTAAAAAACAAAGAAAATTCCCAAAAACCCAAAAAAAAAAAACCCCCCTTTCCTTTAAACCTTTTTTTTAAATTTTTTTTTTTAAAAGGTTTTTTTTTTAAAAAAAAAAAATTTTCCTTTTTAAAAATCCGGGTTTTTTTTAAAAATTTTTGGGTTTTTTTTTAAAAAAATTTTTCCCTTTTAGTTTTTTTTTTAAAAAAATTTTTTAATTTTTTTTGGTTTTGGGGGTTTTTAAAAAATTTGGTTTTTTTAAAAAAGGAAAAAAAATTTTTCCCCCCGGGTTTTTTTTTAAAAAAAAAAATTTTTTTAAAAAAACCCCCCCCCAAAAAATATTTTAAAATTTTTTTTTTTTAAAAAAAAACCCCCCCCAAAAAAAAAATTTTTAAAAAAAAGGGGTTTTTTTAAAATTTTTTTAAAATTTTTCCCAAAAAAAAAAAAAAAAAAAAAAAACCCCCCCCCCAAAAAAGGGGGCCCAATTTCCCCAAAAAGGGGGTTTTTTTTTTTTTTTTGGGAAAAAAAAAAATTTTTTTCCCAAACCAAAAATTTTTTTTTTTTAATTTTTTTTAATAAAAAAAAAAAAACCAAACCAAAAAATTAAATTTTTTTTTTTTTTAAAAAATTTTTTTTTTTAAAAAGAATTTTTTAAAAAAAATTTTAAAAAAATTTTTTTTTTTTAAAATTTAAAAAAAAAAATTTTTTTTTTTTTTTTTTTTTAAAAAAAAAATTTTTTTTTTTTTCCTTTTTTTAAAAAATTTTTTGGAAAATTTTTTGTTTTTTTTTTTAAATATTTAAATTTTGGGAAAGGTTTTTTAAAAAAAAAATTTAAAATTTTTTTTCCTTTTTTTTTAAAAAATTAAAAAAAGGGAAAAAAAAAAAATTTTTTTTTTTTTTAAAATTTTTTAAAAAAATTTTTTCCCCCCAAAAAAAAAAATTTTTTTTTGGGGGCCCAAAATTTTTTTTTTCCCCCAAAAATTTTTAAAGGGTTTTTTTTTTTTTAAATTTTTTTTTTTTAAAAAACTTTTTAAAAAAATTTTAATAAAAATTTTTTTTTTAAAATCTTTTGGAAAAAAAAAAAAGGGGGGTTTTTTTTTTTAAAAATTTTTTAAAAATAAAACAAAAAAAAAAAATTTTAAAAAAAAATTTAAATTTTTTATATTATTTTTCAATGACCAAATTTGTTTAATTAAAATTTTTTTAATTAAAATTTTTCGTTTGGGGGGGTTAAATTTTTTTTTCCCCCCCCCGGGCTTGTTTTTTTTTAAATTTTTTTTTTTAAAAAGGTTTTTAAAAATAATTTTTAATTTTTTTTTAAAAACCCCTTTTTTGGGTTTTTTTTTTTTTTAAAAAAAAAAAAAAAAATTTTTTTTTTTTTCCCTTTTTTATTTGATTGGGAAAAAAAAAAAAAAATAAAAAAAAAAAAAACCTTTAAAAAAAAATTTTTTTAAAATTTTTTTTTTTTTTTTTTCCCCCCCTTTTTTTTTTTAATTTTTTTTTTTAAAATTTTTTTTTTTAAAAAAAAAAAATTTTTAAAAAAAAAAAAAAATTTTTTTAAAATTTTTTTTAAAAAAAAAAAAAAAAAAAAAAAATCAAAATTTTTTAATTTTTTTAAAAATTTTAAATTTTTTTGGAAAATTTTTGGGGGGGTTTTTTAAAAAAAAATTTTTGTTTTTTTTTTTTTTTTAAAAAAATAAAAAAAAAAAAAAAAAACCAAACCCCAAAAAAAAAAATTAAAAAATTTTTTAAAAACCAAAAAAAATTTTTTTTTTTTTTTTAAAAATTTTAAAAAAATTTAAAAAAATAAAATTTTTTTTTTTTTTTTATTTTTATTCCCTTTTTTTTATTTAAACCCCCAAAAAAATTTTTTTTTAAAAAGGAAAAGGGTTTTTTAAAAAAATTTCCCTTTTTAAAAAAACCCTTTTTTTTTTTTTTTTTTTAAAAAATTTTTTAAAAAAATTTTTTAAAAAAAAAATTTTTTTGGAAAAGGGAAAGAAAATTTAAAAAAAACCCCTTTTTTAAAAAAAAAAAGGGGGGGGTTTTTTTTTCCCCAAAAAAAAAAAAAAAAAAAATTAAAAAATTTTTAATAAAAAAACCCCCCAAAAAAAAAAAAAAATTTAAATTTTTTGAAAGGGTTCCCAAAAATTTTTTTTTAAAAAAGAAAAATTTTTTAAAATTTTTTTTTTTTTAAATTTTTTTTTTCCCAAACCCCGGGGAAAAAATTAAAAGGGGGGGGAAACCCCAAGGGGAAAAAAAAGGGGGGAAAAACCCCCCAAACCAAAAATTTTTTTTCCCCTTTTTCCCCCAAAAAAAAACCCCAAAAAAAAGGAGGGGAAAAAAAAAAATTAAAAATTTTTTTTAAAAAAAAATTTTAAAAAAAAAAAGGGGGGGAAATTTTTTCCCCCCTTTTTAAAAAAAAAAACCCCCCCCCCCTTTAAAAAAAACCCAAACTTTAAAAAAAAAATTTTTTTTTTAAAAAATTTTTTTTAAAAAAAAAAAAAAAAAATTTTTTTAAAAAAAAAAAAAAAAAAATTTTTTAAAAAAAAAAAAAAAATTTTTAAAAAAAAAAAATTTTTTTTTTAAAAATAAATTTTTTTGGGAAAAAAAAAAAATTTTTTTTAAAATAAAAAAAAAAATTTTTTTTAAAATTTTTGGGGGGTTTTTTTGGTTCCGAAATTTTTTTTTTTTTAAAAAAAATTTTTAAATTTTTTTTTGGGGGTTTTTTTAAAAATTTTTTTTTTTTTTTTAAAAAAAAATTTTTTTTTTTTCCCCCCTTTTTGGGTTTCCCCAAAAAAAAAAAAAAAGGGGCCCGGAAAAAAAATTTTTTTCCACCCTTTTTTGGGGGAAAAAAAAAATTAAAGGGGGAAAAAATTCCCCAAAAACCCCAAAAATTTTAAAAAAAAAAAAAAACCCCAAAAAAATTTTTTTGGGTCCTTTTTTTAAAAAAAAAATTTTTTTTTTTCCCCCCAAAATTTTTAAAAAAAATTTTGGGGGAAAAAAAAAAAGGGGGTTTTTTTTTTTATTTTTTTTTTTTTAAAAAAAAAAAAAGGGGAAAATTTTTTTTTTTTTTTTTAAAAAATTTTTTTTTTTTTTTTTTAAAAAAATTTAAAAAGGGGCCCCCTTTTGGGTTTTTTTTTTGGGGTTTTTTCCCTTTGGGGAAAAGGGTTTGGGGGGTTTTTGAAGGGCCCTTAAACCCCCTTTTTTTTTTTTTTTTTAAATTTTTTTTAAAAAAATTTTTTGGGGTTTTTTTTTTTTTTTTTTTTTTTATTTTTTTCCTTTCCCCAAAAAAAAAAAATTTTTTTTTAAAAAATTTTCCCTTTGGGTTTTTTTAAAAAAAAAAGTTTTTAAAAAAAAAACCTTTTAAAAAGGGGCCCCCCCAAAAAAATTTTCCCCCCTTTTAAATTTTTTTCCCCCTTTTTTTTCCCCTTTTTTTTTGGGGGAAAAAAAAATTTTTTTTAAAAAAAAAAATTTTTTTTTTTTTTTTTTTTTTTTTTCTTTTTTGGGGGGGGGGGTTTTTTTTAAAATTTTTTTTAAAAAAAAAATTTTTTTTTTTTTTTTTTAAAGGTTTTTTTTTTGGGCCCCTTTTTTTTTTGGGGGATTTTAAAAATTTTTTTTAAAAAATTTTTAAAATTTTTTTTTTTTGGGGGGTTTTGTTTTTTAAAAAAAAATTTTTTTTTCCCAAAAGGAATTTTTTTTTTTAAAATTTTTTTAAACCCCAAATTTTTTTCCCCCCAAAAAATTTTTTACTTTTTTGGGGTTCCAAAAAGGGGGGGGTTTAAAAAAAGGGGGGGTTTTTTTGGGGGGGGAAAATTTTTTTTTAAAACCCCCCCCCTTTTAAAAATTTTAAATTTTTTTTTTTGGGAAGGGGGGCCCCCCCCAAAAAATTTTTTTTTTAAAAATTTTTTTTAAAAAAATTTTAAAAAAAAAAAGGGTTTTTTTGGGTTTTAATTTTTAAAATTTTTTTCCCCCCTTTTTTGTTTTTTTTTTCCCCCCCCTTTTTTTTTTAATTAATTTGGGTTTTTGGGGGTTTTTTTTTTTTGGTTTTTTTGGGCCCCAAAAAAAAAAAATTTTTTTTTGGGGGGGTTTTTTTTTAATTAATTTAAAAAAATTTTTAAAACCCCGGGGAAACCCCCCCCAAAAAAATTTTTTTTTGAAATTTTTTTTTGGGTTTTTTAAAAAAATTTTTTTTCCCCGGGGGGAAAATTTTTTTTTTTCCCCCCCTTTTTTGGAAATTTTTCCTTTTTTTTTTTTCCCTTTTGGAAAAAACCCCCCAAAAAAAAAGGGGGGGTTTTTTTTAAAGGGGGGGGGGCCCCCTTTTCCCTTTTTTTCCCCCGATTTAAATTTTTTTTTAAAATTTTTTAAAGGGGGGGGGGTTTTTTTTTTTTGGAAAAAGGGGGCCCCCAAAAGGTTTTCCCCGGGGGAAATTTTTTTTTGGGTTTTTAAAACCCCCCCCAAAAAACTTTCCAAAATTGGGGGTAAATTTTTTTGGGGGTTTAAAATTAAAAAAAATTTTTGGGGCAATTTAAAAAAACCCCCGGGGCCCCCCCCCTTTTTTTTTGGGGTTTTTTTTTTGGGTTTTAAAATTTTTTAAAAAAAAAAATTTTTTTAAAAAAAATTTTTTTTTTTTTGGGAAAAATTTTTTTTTGGGGAAAAATTTTTTTTTTTTTAAAAAGGGGTTTTTAGGCCCAAAAAATTAAAATTGGGGTTTTTTTTTTAAAAAAAAATTTTTAAATTTTTTTTTTTTCCCCAAATTTTTTAAAAAATTTTTTTTAAAAAACCCCCGGCCCCCCCCGGGGGGGGCCCCCCCTTTTCCCCCCCAAAAAAAGGGGGTTTTTTAAAAAAAACCCTTTTTTCTTTTCCCAAAAAATTTGGGGGGGGGGAAAAAAAAAAAAAACCCCCTTTTTTAAAAAAAAGGGGTTTTTTTTTTTTAAAAAAAAACCCCCTTTTTTTTTAAAAACCCCCCTTTTTTTTTTTTTTTTTTTTTAAAATTTAAAAAAAATTTTAACAAAAAATTTTTTTTTTTTTTTTTTTTAAAAAAGGGGGAAAATTAAATTTTTTAAAAATTTTTTTTAAAAAATTTTTTTTTTGAAAAAAAAAAAACCAAAGGGTTTTAAATTTTTTTTAAAAAAGAAAGGGTGGGGGGTTTTTTTTTCCTTTTAAACCCCGGGGAAATTTTTAAAAAACAACCCTTTTTAAAAAATTTTTTTTTTTTAAAAAAAATTTTTTTTGGGGGGAAAAAAGTAAAAAAATTTTGAAAAAACCCTTTTAAAAAAAAATTTTTTTTTTTTTTTAAAAAAAAAAATTTTTTTTAAAAAAAAACCCCAAAAAAAAAAAGGAAAATTTTAATTTTAAAAAAAAAAATTTGGGGGGAAAAAAAAAATTTTTAAAATTTTAAAACCAAAATTTTTTTTTTTTAAATTTTTTTTTAAAAAAAAAAAAAAATTTTTTTTTTTTAAAAAAATTTTTTAAAAATGTTTTTTTTTAAAAAAAAAAAAAAAAAAATTTTTTTTAAAAAAAAAAAAAAAAATTTTAAAAAAAATAAAAATTTTTAAATTTTTTAAAAAATTTTTTTTTTAAAAAAAAGGTTTTTAAATTTTAAAAAAATTTTAAAAAAATTTTTTTTTTTTTTTTTTAAAAAAAAAAAAAAATTTTTTTTTTTTAAAAATTTTAAAATTAAAAAAAAAAATTTTTAAAAAAAAAATAAAAATTTTTAAATTTTTTTCCCCCCCCAAAAAAAAAAAGAAAAGGTTTTTTTTTTTGGGAAAAATTTTTTTGGGGTTTTTAATTTAAAAAAAAAAACCCCCAAAACCCGGGAAAAAAGCCATTTTTATTATAATTAAATCACCATTGACATTCATAACAATTGCTTGAAAAATCAGTTTGAAAAACGTCAATATATTTAAGCTTATCGAAATTAGAAGACATTGAACTGCAGAATTAAATACTCATTAAAAAAGCATAAGAAGCCATTTTTATTATAATTAAATCACCATTGACATTCATAACACTTTCTGGAAAAATCAGTTTGAAATAACGTCAATATATTTCAGCTTATCGAAATTAGAAGACATTGAAATGCAGAATTAAATACTCATTAAAAAAGCATAAGAAGCCATTTTTATTATAATTAAATCACCATTGACATTCATAACACTTTCTTGAAAAATCAGTTTGAAATAACGTCAATATATTTCAGCTTATCGAAATTAGAAGACATTGAAATGCAGAATTAAATGCTCATTAAAAAGGCATAAAAAGCCATTTTATTATAATTAAATCACCATTGTTATTCATAACAATTGCTTGAAAAATCAGTTTGAAAAACGTCAATATATTTCAGCTTATCGAAATTAGAAGACATTGAAATGCAGAATTAAATGCTCATTAAAAAGGCATAAGAAGCCATTTTTATTAGAATTAAATCACCATTGAAATTCATAACAATCACTTGAAAAATCAGTTTGAAATAACGTCATTATATTTCACAAAGAGATTCTTTGATTGTATGTCGATATGAAATGTTTTTTTCTATTCAAAGAATAAATATGTATGATACTAGGGGGGCACACCCCCTGCTCGCTATAGCACGCCAACCCCGGGGAACTGCTTACGCAATTCCCTTAGGATCCCTTCGCGATCCAGGATCGCTTCGCTCGCTCATCGTACATTGAAATATTTTAGTCTAGCCTTTAGTATCATTTTAAAAATAAAATTCGGTTAATCTAAAGAAGCATATCCGCCAATTTTTCTCCAAATATGGTAACCCCACCAAATCAGTATTATTGCAACATCTGGCGACGAAAATCGGACAGAATCGCAATAGATCATATTTTAAGCGAAATTTGCCAAATATTACTACCCTGCCATTTCTTAAACCCACAGCAAACCTGAATTAAGTTTTGGCAACCTTGATCTTTTTATTTTTATTTTTATATTAGGTTAAACTTTAAACGGCGATCGCGCTCTCGCGTTGCATTGCTAATTTTTAAATGTTAATCTATTTAAATCTTAACTGCATATATTTTAATCCGAATCTATTTTATTCTAATTTTTGATTAATTATATGCTTAATGATTGTAAATAATTTGTTTTTCATTTTAAATAAATTATTCGGCATTTTAATGTTCTACGTTTTTATTAAATCTGTTAGAGAATTCTCCCTGGTACGTTTGAGTTTATTAAATTTAAATCTACCAAAATACGAAATCCTTTCGTAAAATATTATTGTGCACGTTGTTTTGTGGAGCAAACTGTTGAGTTCTGATTTTATTTTTTTTAAATATCTACGATCGCAAATGCCACGATAATTTTTAGTAAAGAAATCTTTTATGTTCACTTCAGCAGTCATTTTTAGTTTTGAGCATTTTCAGTAAGTATTTGTTGTCATTTCAAGATGACAATAGACTTGGCAAACACTCGGTTTGTTGTCAATTTGACTTGGCGACATTTTCGACTCGGCGCCAAATCCGGACATATTCCTTTAGGTTAACCTAAAATTCGAAAGTTTGCTTACTCCGGAGTTTCACTTCTTCTTGCGATCCCCCTGCGAAGATTATTGCGAAAATATTTCGCTGCTTGACTAAGAACCATTTTTAACTAAATTGGAAAACGTGGTATCCGGTAACGCTAAGAAACTATGTTTAAAAACAATTTGAATTTTTCTTTTTCAACTATGAAATAACGTGAACAAATATATTGACGTAACTGGATTTTACCAAACCACGTGAATTCCAAGCGTTTTTTATTAATTTCAGTCGATCGAAATTATACTTTAATTTTTCATACATTAAACGTCGTAATTTTACGCCAAATCTGGTTACCCCAACAAATTGGTATTATGGCTACCTTTGGCGAAATTAGCAATTATATTCCCAATTGTTTAATGTTAATCCATTTAAATCTTAAATGCATATAATCTATAATAATAAAAGAAAGAGTCTGTCTGTCTGTGTGTGTGTGTGTCTGTTATCGGATCGTAAAAGACCTACATATACTGCCCTCAGAAATTCGAAATTTTTAAGATAGATTCCCTTTAATACTAACGTGTGCACCTGAGGCTTAGTTTTTTCATATTTGTTCCATTTTTAGAGAAAATTCGAATTTTCTGAAAAAAATACACCACTTTCGCTCAAATCCGATCATTTTTTCTCTTTCCTGATGCCATCGGCTGAAAAAATTAAATAAAACTTTGAACGAAAACATTTAAAATTCAAAATGTTTATTTTTTATTCTTTTGCCATTACTTTCAGAAACTAAATTCATTATTTGAAAAATAATTGACATGTTTCAAGTGACGTAATTCCGCCAGTCTTCATTCCCGGATTTAATTGTGGGTTTATTTGATGATTTTTTCATTGATTTTTCCGTTGACTGCATGTATGCATATTTAAGCAATAAATGTATAGTTAAGCTATTACTGAACTATGATGGTTAATAAAGGCCATCGCACTAGAGCTATTAGTGTTTTATGTCTATTTTTCGCCAAATACGTTGCCAAACTCGCCAAATTATTAACTAAAATTCGCCAAATAGGCAATTTCTTTTATAAATAATTTATAAACTGGTCGGTTGATCGAAGGTCATTGTGTTAGAGCTGTATAATGGGTGTGGGTAGCTATATCTATTTTCTCGCCAAATTATTTCCAAAAACGCGCCAAATGAGCTAAAAGATTTTATGTATTTATGAGGGAATTGTGATGACATTTATGAGTGCATTTTATAGCGTATTTTTCATTTTGGAATTTTAAGCCAATGAAACGGGATTTTATAATTTATAACGAGCGGAAACAATAATAAGTTTATGATCCTATAACGGGGTATATGGTACACATATTTGGAATATATTTGATATTTTTTTATTCCGTGCGAAGAACGGGTATAAATGTGCTAGTCTATAATAATAAAAGAAAGAGTCTGTCTGTGTGTGTCTGTTTTCGGATCGTAAAAGACCTACTTATACTGCCCTCAGAAATTCGAAATTTTTAAGATAGATTCCCTTTAATATGAACGTGTGCACCTGAGGCTTAGATTTTTCATATTTGTTCCATTTTTAGAGAAAAATCGAATTTTCTGGAAAAAATACACCACTTTCGCTCAAATCCGATCATTTTTTCTCTTTCCTGATGCCATCGGCTGAAAAAATTAAATAAAACTTTTAACGAAAACATTTAAAATTCAAAATGTTTATTTTATTCTTTTGCTATTACTTTCAGAAACTAAATTCATTATTTGAAAAATAATTGACATGTTTCAAGTGACGTAATTCCGCTAGGAATTATCACCCACAAATATATTTTGTGGGTGATAATGTACAACAAGCTAATCTTCGCTGCAAAAATGTGCCAAGAGTGAAACAAGACATAATATTGTTGCTGCAGGAAATGCTTCACCAAGAAAATATCTATGTAAACAGTTACAAATTGGCAATGGAAAAATTAACTCCTGAACTAAATTTGATAATCTTGGCCGATAAAACTCCAAAAGGGGAACATGAAAGAAGGTATAACGCACCTATAACATCGGAAGTGGCTATAATCATGTCTGGGGAACAATATGGAACCAGAGATATCATTCTAGAAACAAAAAGCAGTTCCATAAAGAAAATAGCTGATACACACAGATCTTATGACACTTTACAGTATCCCCTTATATTTTGGCAAGGGGAAGATGGATATAATTTTCTATTGCAACAATTTAATCCATCTGCAGGATTGTTTACGAATAGAAAAATATCTGCGATGGACTTTTATGCTTTCCGGATGATGGTGCGACCTTCAAGTTTTAACCTTATCTTGAAATGCAAAGACCTCTTTCATCAATACATTGTTGATATGTATGCTAAAATCGAATCTGAAAGGCTGAGGTACATTTTGTTGAATCAGAAGACACTAAGAGTAGAACAATATGCGCATTTGAAAGATGCTGTTGTCAATGATGGGAATGTTGCCAATATTGGACAGCTAATCATCTTGCCTTCTAGCTTCACTGGTGGACCCCGGTATATGCATGAACGTACCCAAGATGCAATGGCCTATGTAAGAAATTATGGCCGCCCAGATTTGTTCATTACTTTTACATGCAATCCTACTTGGGAGGAAATACAGAATGAGTTATTTTCAGGACAAAAACCACAAGATCGTCACGATTTGTTAGCAAGAGTTTTCCATCAAAAACACAAGGCACTCATGAGTTTAATTACCAAGGGGAAGATTTTTGGAAATGTAAGGTGTTTCATGTACACGATAGAGTGGCAGAAACGAGGTCTTCCTCATGCACACATTCTATTATGGCTTCAAGACACCATACATGTACATAGAGTGGATGACTTCATAAAAGCAGAGATCCCAGATTCAGTTGAAGACCCTAACAGTATTGTGACGACACAGATGGTACATGGACCCTGCGGAAGCATGAACACCAAGTCACCTTGCATGAAGAATGGAAAATGCACGAAGCGTTACCCACGAGGCTTTTTGAAGGAAACACAGACAGGAAGAGATGGCTATCCACTTTATCGCAGAAGAAGCCCAGAAGATGGTGGATTTACTTCAACTGTCACTGTCAGAAGATCTGAAGTTTTTGTCGACAATAGATGGATAGTCCCTTATTGTCCGCTGCTGTCACGTATTTTCAAAGCCCATATCAACGTTGAGTTTTGCAATTCGGTAAAGTCGATAAAATATGTTCGTAAATATGTAAATAAAGGGTCAGATATGGCTGTTTTTGATGTAAGTGCTGGAAGTAATGAGCGTAATGAAGTTCACAATTATCAAATGGGTAGATATATAAGTAGTAATGAAGCAGTATGGAGAATACTGAACTTTCCTATTCATGAGCGTCACCCTACAGTTGTACATTTAAGTGTACATCTCGAGAACGGACAGAGGGTTTACTTTACAACGGCTAATGCAGCAGAAAAGGCCCAAATACCTCAGCCAACTACGCTAACAGCTTTTTTTACCCTTTGCACTGAAGACGACTTTGCCTGCACTTTGCTGTACCATCAAGTGCCCAAATATTATACATGGAACAACATCACCAAGAAGTGGAATCGGTGTAAAATAGGAAACAACGTTGAAAATCAAGTAGGCATCAAGTCCAGCGATGCACTTGGACGAGTGTACACTGTGCATCCTAACAACTCGGAGTGCTTCCACCTAAGATTACTTTTGCATGAAGTTCGGGGAGCCACATCATTTCAGCATTTGAAAACGTTTGGTGAAAACATATGTGAGACGTACAAAGAGGCTTGCCAACTTCGAGGGCTGCTGGAAGATGACCAGCATTGGAACACCACATTGGCGGAAGCAGCAGCATCTAGATCGCCTAAGATGATGCGTGATTTGTTTGCTGTTATGCTTCAGATATGTTCCATGTCTACTCCTCACCAACTGTGGCTTATTCATAGGGAACAATTATCGGAGGATTTATTACATCAAGCCCGCATTCAACACCAAAACATGGAGCTCAGTTACAATGATGATATCTTCAACAAGGCATTCATCATTCTTGATGACAAAGTTAAGTCATTAGGAGGAACAGACCTCAAAACTTTAGGACTGCCACAACCCGTTCGCCAACCCCACGATTCTTCCCTCTCTGATGATGTCTTTCGCGAACTTAATTACGATACAGCGGCCTTGACAGAATTCATAAATGAAAACGAACCCTAATTAGTTGCGGATCAAAGGGAAGCATTTAGTAAGATACTAAATGCAGTTTTTACTGGATGTGGTGGTATATTTTTTCTGGACGCTCCAGGTGGTACTGGAAAAACTTTTCTTATTAATCTTATTTTGGCTAAAGTACGGCAGAGGAAGGAAATAGCTTTGGCAGTTGCTTCCTCCGGCATAGCTGCAACACTATTATCAGGTGGAAGGACAGCTCACTCAACATTCAAACTGCCTTTAAATCTCGCAAGCACTGAATCTCCAACATGCAGTATTAAAAAAAATTCAGGGAGAGCTAAGGTTTTGCAACAGTGTAAACTCATAGTCTGGGATGAGTGTACTATGTCACACAAAGCTGCATTTGAAGCACTTGACAAAACAATGCAAGACCTGAAAGAAAATAAAAATAGGATGGGAGGTATTACCGTGGTATTGGCTGGAGATTTCAGGCAAACCCTGCCCGTTATTCCACGAGGAACCAGAGCAGGTGAGATGCAAGCCTGCGTCAAATCATCTTACATTTGGAGGGATATTAAGAAACTTGGCCTAACTACAAATATGCGAGTTCATGTAACTGGGTATCCCAATGCTCAGCAGTTTGCAAACAACCTGTTGCAACTGGGAAATGGAAACATGTCAAGGGAACATGAGGATGGTTCTATATCGGTGGAAGGCATCGGAAACATTGTGGGAACACAACAGGAGTTGAAGGAAGCAGTGTTTACCAACTTAGCTCAGCACTTCAAAAATCATGCCTGGTTACGCGAACGAGCAATTCTTGCCCCAAAAATGATGCAGTCAACCTAATAAACAAGCAGCTTTTGTATGAATTACCAGGAGACCTTCAGCTGTACAAATCAGTCGATACAACCTCAAGTATTGAAGATGCAATCAGTTATCCAACGGAATTCCTATATTCACTGGATCCACCTGGTGTACCCTCACACCGCTTAGAACTAAAAATTGGCGCACCTATTATGCTGTTACGGAATTTAGACCCCCCTAAATTGTGCAACGGTACGCGTCTGACTGTAAAGAAACTTTTGACCTATGTAATTACAGCCACAATTATGACCGGACATTCTGCTGGTGAAGATGTACTTCTCCCGAGAATTCCAATCATCCCATCAGATGTCCCATTCCAATTCAAGCGATTGCAGTTTCCCATCCGTTTAAGTTTGCCATGATTATAATAAGGCTCAGGGACAATCTCTAAAAATTGTTGGTCTAAATCTAATGAACCCATGTTTCTCCCATGGTCAGCTATATGTTGGGTGTTCTAGAGTGGGTATGTTTGAAAATCTTCATATCTTGGCTCCAAACGGAAGGACTGTAAACACTGTGTATCCAGAAGCTCTTATTCATTAACGTTTACTTTATCAATCTTATTGAATAAAGAACCCCATTTCAATATTCTTTATGATAACTTTTTATTATGTCAACGGGTTCCCAGCAAGGCGGGACCATACAGCTAGTCTTATATATAAATTAAAGTCCCATTTTTTCGTTGTGCCGGCATCAACGCCTGAACGGCTGGATCGATTTCACTAATTCTTTTTTCGTTGTGTTTGTTATTGTCAGGAGAAGGTTATTAATGATGAGTTATTCGAAATTCGAAGCCGAAACAAGTGTAGGAGTGCAAAACGTGATCCGATTTCTCCATAGGAATAGCATTGTTATAAACTTTTAATTTAGAAATTTCGTTTTTTCATTTGAAAAAAATTTCAGGGCGTTCAGCGTGAGCGAAAATTAAGTATAAACACGTCAGAGCACGTAAGTTTAATTTGTAGGATTGTTATTTGAATATCATTATTTTATTTGATTTATAGAATTTAAATCTTTTGATTTTTTTGTTTCCGAATTTAATTTAATTGAATTTATAAATGGTAAAAAGTGAAGATATTGCTACAATGTATCATGGCAGTAAAGGCGATTACTATTCTAGATCTGATGAATTCTTCTAAGAAATGTTAATTCCCTCTACGTATAGCGTAAAAACTTTATGTTTATGAAACTGTCAATTTGGTACAGCTATGATATGGCCAATTGAATGTTGGCATTGTCGGCTTTTGGCGAAGTTAAAAATTTAGCGTAGGGTAGCTATTCGCATCCCAGTTGTATGGGTAGGGTTAGTTTGAATCAGGGGCGAACTGGCTAAGTTTGGCCCACTCGGCCCAGTCATGACTTTGGCCCACCATATATATATATATATATATATATATATAATATATATATATATATATATATATATATATATATATATATATTATATATATTATATATATATAATATATATATATATATATAGTATATATATATAGTATATATATATATATATATATATATATATATATATATATATATATATATATATATATATATATATAATATATATATATATATTATATATAATATATATATATATATATATATATATATATATATATATATATATATAATATATATATATATCATATATATATTATATATATATATATATTATATATATATATATAGTATGGAATATATATATAAATAAGTGAACTTTTATATTGCAGTTGTTATAAAAAAAATAGTACTTGTATTAAATTAAATATTGTTTTAAAGTATTCAAAAAAAATATTTTTGTTGCATTATTTTTTCATATCTTATTTTTCATATTCTAAGAGGAAAAATTTAAGAAATTTAATATCGAAAACTTTCAGCAATATTTCCGAAAAAGTTACCCAAGTATTTTAAGCTCATAAAATGACTACACTGTATTCTGTAAAACTTATTGTTGGCTTCACAAAATCCTAATTAAATGTAACTCATTTAAACGCTTTTAAGCTTGTTACCGGTGCCGTTGCGTCATTTCCAAGCGGCCGGGGCGAGTTTTAATAATGCGCACCCTTCTCCGCCACATTTATTTACAAAAAAATATATAATTTTAGAATTTGTGGCAAGTTTCGCTGGCTTCAAGGCTTCTCAACTACTATACATGTGGACCGTAAAAGAGTTTGTTTTTTTTAAAACGAAGGAAAAAAATTCGCTTACATGTTAACATAAAAATATGACAAACAAATATTTGGTCAACTTAAATACAATTTTAAATTTTTCTGAGTTAGAAAAGTTTTTATTGCTGAACTCGTGATGACTAATATACAATATCCTTAATAATTTTTCAATTATTTTAAATGTTTTGATCTTCATTAAGTTTGCAGGCGCTCCCGTTTTTGGCGGCGGCCAAGGGCGATCGTCCCACATGCTTCTGTCATGCGAAGGCCCTGCTTCTTACAATATAATTATTCATATTTTAAAAATATGTTTCTAAGCAAACAGTTAAACAAATAAACTTTAAAAAACAAAATTTATAAAAAAAAATAATGGTACTAAATTTCGTTAATAAAAAGTTATCATCTCTCGTTAGTAATAAATATCTTAAAAATTCTGGGTATCTATTATTTTTTTAGATAAAATATACATTTTCACAAAATAACCCTTACCTGTTGAATTTCCAATCAAATCGGATTTATTTATCACCAACGTTGAATTTGAACCAGTCCTAATATGTTTGCTGGCAACTGTTTTCGGGTTTAATGGTGGTTTAGATTTTGGTGCAAAAAACAAGCGTTTCTGGCTTGGATCTGCTGCAGCTATTAAAAAATCTCGTTTTCCCCTTTCGTCTCTTTTTTCTGTACCAGATTTATATTTTTTTTTGTACATTTTATAACGCAGAGATGTAAACGCCTAAATATCCTATATTGGCTATATTCGTTTTGGGTTCGCTCGGCAGCAAGACGTCACTTCACTGGCGAGGTGTCATTTACATGTAAGGAATGAAATGAACTGAAATGTAATGGAGACAGACATACGAGACAAAGGCGCGAAACACTCCGATTGGATCATCACCTGCTTAGCTTAGACGCCACATTTATTCCAAAAGAGAAAAAAAAACCACCCGTAATATGGTCTCTTTGGTTATCAGTTTAAAAAATCCAAATAAATAGTAAAAAAAATCAAAATCTTGTTCGCACGCACGGCAGAAATGAAAAAAAAATCGGTGCCATACGATATTTTATCAGACTTGCCGTTTTCTTATTGTTTTTCACCTTATATATTAATAGAGTTATTATTGTTAAACATTTAATAAATCCGACGCGTTTTTTCTGTTTTCTTCAAAACATAAGCTTTAAAAAAAATTAGGGTGTTATACAAAAGCCGTAAGATTTATTACTCCAGCTGCAAATGTTGATACATTTTTTTAGAACGATTTTAATTGTTTATGGGTAATGGAATTCATTATATTGTTAACGTTGGCTCCACCGCTCGTCATCGATAGTTTGGTTTTTAAGTATACTATAGTTTAGTTTGAAATATCGTCGCACTAGAGCTACACGAACGCTATTGGCGACGGGCGTCATAATTTAGAACCACAGTCAGGTGACGAGCCTGAGTAGGCACCCAACGCAATCTTTAAGGTAGACATCGTACGCAGGTCGGGACTTTAGAGCATATTTAACGTGTACTTCCTCTATGCGGGGTATTATTCGTCGGACATTTTTAGCTACGCGGGCCGTTAATAGGTCGGCGGTTATTTTGGCGATGCCCGGACCCGAACATGGGACCTTCCGCATGCAAGGCGAACGCCTTAACCGACTGGGCTCCCCAGCCCCTTAGTATGCAATAACTTTAAGGTTTCGGTTAACCGTCTTTATACTTTATGGTCAAAACATATATTATTAGGGCTCTTTGGAAAATTTCTATTGTTGACAAAATTTTAAATTGACTACATTAATTTGTGTCTGACGCGTAACAACAAACATGCTCATTTTCATACTCACTACAGATACTTTACAGTAGAAATTACGATAGAAAAAAAGCGCGAAAAACTCCTAACTTATAGTACATTTATTTAACTAAGCAAAATATAAAGAAAAAAGTAGTCATCCAAAGATAGCAAGGGTCATTGGTTTAAAATTAAATCCGAGGAGAGGAGGGGGGGGGGGGGGGTGAGGACCGTTTTTGTTATTTCTTTTTTTGCGATAGTGGAATGTATTTGATTATTAACGAACAAAATGCACTATTATATTTGAAAACGAATTCAACAAAAAAATCTGTCAATATTTTATTTCTTTGTTTTTTTTATACTTCCTGTTTGAGAGGATAGCCGTCGTCGTTATGGCGCCGTACAAATGTATCTAAAATCTTATTCCCGCCAAAATTGCGATTGGCTTAAAAATAAATCCGAAGGGGGTGGGGAGGATAGTTTTTATTTCTTTTCTTTAACATTGCCTAATACCGTGACCTTTACTGATTTGTGAGTGCACAATATAGCAACTCATGAATAAAAACGAAAACAAAAATGACGCCACATAATATTTCATCAGAATCCGTCTGCTTATCAGGGCCATAAAAAAATTTCTGTTTTGCTCATTCTAAATTAAGTATTTGTCGATTTTTACCCCTTAAACGAATATTATCATATTGCTCTTGGCCCACTTGGCAAATTTGGCCCACTCGGCGATCGCCGACTAGCCGCCCGGGCCAGTCCGCCCCTGGTTTGAATTATCGTCGCACTAGAGCTATACAAGAGGAATATTGGCCACGGGCGTCTTTATTTAGAACCACAGTCAGGTGACGAGCCAACACCTAATTAGGCACCTAATGCAACTTTTACATCGTATGCAGCGTCGGGACTTTGAAAATTATTTAACGTGCACTCCCACCACATGGGGGTATTATTCTTTGGACATTTTTGGCTGCATTTGCCAAGGATCGATGGATTTTTCGATCAACCTTCAATTAGAATTCAATATTCATAGTAAAGACAAAACAACGTCTATCGGGTCAGTTAGTTTATTATGAAGATTTTTTTGTATACCAATCTTTTATTAATTATATTCTTAAAGATTTTAAATTATTATTTTCTTTTTTAAAATGAATTCTTCGGCATTTTAACGTTCCACTTTTTTTTATAAATCGTTGTGTTTTTATGCAAAAATCTGTTTTACTGCCGTATCGAACAATGTTTTGCACATAATATTTATGGTTGTTTTTCATTTTTTGGCCTTATTGCAGCCATTCCCGAAATTGTCAATCCTTGTGTTATTTCGTAGTGCTTTCCTCAAAAAAATACATTCAAAGTTTTTCTGCCGTATCGAACCATGTTTTGTGCATAATATTTATAGTTATTTTTCCCTTTTTCAAGCCATTCCTGAAGAAACACTTTTTTGTTGTTTTCAGTCGGCCATTTTGAAATTAGTAGTATTTTTGTTCATTTCGATTGTTACCATTCCAGAGATAGAAATATAAGGAAATTTGGGCGCCGTATAAGAGTATTTATAATAATAAAAGAAAGAGTCTGTGTGTCTGTCTGTTTGTCCTCGGATCGTAAAAGACCTACTTATACTGCCCTCAGAAATTCGAAATTTTTAAGATAGATTCCCTTTAATACTAACGTGTGCACCTGAGGCTTATTTTTTTCATATTTGTTCCATTTTTAGAGAAAATTCGAATTTTCTGACAAAAATACACCACTTTCGCTCAAATCCGATCATTTTTTCTCTTTCCTGATGCCATCGGCTGAAAAAATTAAATAAAACTTTTAACGAAAACATTTAAAATTCAAAATGTTTATTTTATTCTTTTGCCATTACTTTCAGAAACTAAATTCATTATTTGAAAAATAATTGACATGTTTCAAGTGACGTAATTCCGCCAGTCTTCATTCCCGGATTTTATTGTGGGTTTATTTGATGATTTTTTCATTGATTTTTCTGTTGACTGCATGTATGCATATTTAAGCAATAAATATACAGTTAAGCTATTGCTGAACTATAATGGTTAATAAAGGCCATCGCACTAGAGCTATTAGTGTTTTATGTCTTTATTTTTTCGCCAAATACGTTGCCAAACTCGCCAAATTATTAACTAAAATTCGCCAAATAGGCAATTTCTTTTATAAATAATTTATAAGTTGGTCGGTTGTTCGAAGGTCAGTGTGTTAGAGCTGTATAATGGGTGTGTTTGTAGCTATATCTATTTTCTCGCCAAATTATTTCCCAAAACACGCCAAATGAGCTAAAAGGTTTTATGTATTTATGAGGGAATTGTGATGACATTTATGAGTGTATTTTATAGCTTTTTTTTCATTTTGGAATTTTAAGGCAATGAAACGGGATTTTTTACTTTATAACGAGCGGGAACAATAACATAAGTTTATGATCCTATAACAGGTTATATGGTATACATATTTGGAACGATTTGATATTTTTTTAATCCGTGCGAAGAACGGGTATAAATTTGCTAGTCTATAATAATAAAAGAAAGAGTCTGTGTGTCTGTGTGTTTGTTTTCGGATCGTAAAAGACCTACTTATACTGTCCTCAGAAATTCGAAATTTTCAAGATAGATTCCCTTTAATACCAACGTGGGCACCTGAGGCTTAGATTTTTCATATTTGTTCAATTTTTAGAGAAAATTCGAATTTTTTGAAAAAATACACCACTTTCGCTCAAATCCGATCATTTTTTCTCTTTCCTGATGCCATCGGCTGAAAAAATTAAATAAAACTTTTAACGAAAACATTTAAAATTCAAAATGTTTATTTTATTCTTTTGCCATTACTTTCAGAAACTAAATTCATTATTTGAAAAATAATTGACATGTAAAGGCCATCACACTAGAGCTATTAGTGTTTTATGTCTTTATTTTTCGCCAAATACGTCTCCAATCTCGCCAATTTATTAACTAAAATTCGCCAAATAGGCAATTTCTTTTATAAATAATTTATAAGCTGGTCGGTTGTTCGAAGGTCATTGTGTTAGAGCTGTATAATGGGTGTGTTTGTAGCTATATCTATTTTCTCGCCAAATTATTTCCCAAAACGCGCCAAATGAGCTAAAAGGTTTTATGTATTTATGAGGAAATTGTGATGACATTTATGAGTGCATTTTATAGCTTATTTTTCATTTTGGAATTTTAAGGCAATGAAACGGGATTTTATGCTTTATAACGAGTGGAAACAATAATAAGTTTATGATCCTATAACAGGGTATATGGTACACATATTTGGAATCTATTTGATATTTTTTTATTCCGTGCGAAGAACGGGTATAAATTTGCTAGTTATATATATAGATTCCTCGCTTTTGAAAAGAGAAGAATAGTATACATATATTTATTCTTTGAATATAAATTAATTTAACAAACGATAAGGAATAATTATTGAATTTTCGAAAGAAAATAAATGAAACTACCAAATTAAGCGTGTAAATGTTTAATATAGAATTAATACTGTGTGTGGCAAATTTATTTCCTGTTGAACACAACTGTTGTGTGGAAGCGGTCTAAGTGACAGATTCTGTTACAAACCTACTTTTTGATATTATGGCATATGACTTCATCATTTCTACTAACGCAATCGACGAAGTTCTTACAATAAACATTTCTGGATTGCGTTTGTCAACTCCCTGATAGTTTAGCAACAATGGAGGTACAGTCGACAATTTTCGGCATTCCTTTGCTAAAAAATATTAAGTGACAAATCCAGTCTGTAAAAGTGTATTATTATAATGATTAAATGCATTTTGTGGCATTTGTACTAAATAGAAGAAACGTGTACGTCAGAACTGTTCCCACAAATGTGAATATCAAATTCCTTTTATACTGAACGACATTTCCACCAGCCAAGACGATATCAGTCTTTTCGAATACGATTCTCTCTAACCTCTTGTCTTGTGCGGCCATTCCCAAGAAAACTCGATTCTCTATTTTGATAATAAAAGCATTTTTGAAACCAGCCATTTCAATCGGAACTCGACCAGCTACCCAAATGAGTGAAGCTAAGGCTATGACTGGAAGCAGCCCCGAGTATAGCACGTCGGTAACGGTGTATAGGTTTAGGGCAGCCAAGTCATTTAGAGCAACATATGCTATGACGCTGCAGCATGTGAAGAAACTGGATGCGCAAAGCAATAGACAGGACGTTGAAAACGCATCTTGAAACTGATTTAAAGTTTTCGATATTTTTGCCTTTGACTTCATCATTTCTATTTGAAATGTATAGGTGAAGTATTTCGATGGACATTTCTGGATTGCGTTTGTCAACTCCCTGATATTTTCGCAGTATTGGTGGCACAGTCGACCGAACAGCAGTATCACCAAATAAGGGAGGATTGGGAACATGAAAGAGAGAAGGAAAAAGTGAATAAAAACTGCCAAGAATCTAGTCGGTCTGTCGTATATGTCTGTGTTGTAAGTATAAAAACTGTCTCGATCCAATGCTGAAAGTGCTGACAAAGACAGTGCACACAAGAAAGTCAACCCCCATATACTACAGAACACAAAATTACTGATTCTTATATGTGTTCCAGTTTTTCTGGTTGCTACAATTTTAGTTACTAAAGTAGTCAAGGATCTTCTTTTGCTACCCATGGCACACCAAATCGCCATGCTTAAAAAGTAGATGACCGTGGTAGCCAAAACTTGTTTCCAATCCAATTGATGTGATATCTCAACTATAACCATTAGATCGATTAAAGTTAATACCATGTACATTGAAACCATTCTATATCGAGTTTGGTTGGATGGATTACTTTCAAATTGTTCAATGAGACCAATCTGGTTTAAAAAGTACAACAAGAAATCCGTTTTACAGTACCAAGATCTCTTAGTATTTATTCGTAGCATACTGATAGTTTTAGGTACAAATAACCCTGATTATGACACTACAGCTAATGGTTGTAATTATAGTTCATAATTCGAATCTGTTGACTGTTGGTATCATTTCCAAAGTTTATCCAAACTTTACTGTTAAAGCCTACTGTAAGCAGAATTTGTCCATACACACAGATTTAAGATTAAAAAAAAATGTTCAATTTCTTCGGCTATTACTCTATGAAATATATGACTAGATATTTTCGCATATCACTAGTTGCTTTAATGATGGTAAATATTCTCAGAAATTGACCACTAACGCGGGATAAGTAAAAAGTTGAAAACGGTACCTAACACGAAATATTTACATTCATCATTGTGTTTGAAAGTATTGTTGCCCGATAATAATAACCGCAATAATAACTCCAGCAGAGCGCGACATTCACAACCTCAATAAAGCCGCAAAGTTCTTGAATTTCGGAAATAGTCTTTTATCTTATTTTAAAAAGTTCTTTCAGGGTTTCTTTTTGTTAAAAATTACACAGAATAACCCAACAATGCACAAATGATTGGTTTTTCTTATAGTATTCAGCTTATTTTATTAAAAAAGTAATGGATTAGTTCAAGTAATCTAAAGTGTCAAACTAAAGCAAACACAGTTTCTTGGGAAATGAATTTTTTTTTAATGTTTCAAAAGAATTTCATTGTAAAACATTTTAATAAAGACAGTTGCAATTAGGATAAAAGATTTCGGAAAGAAAACAAGTTATTGATTTCAATTAGGTTTGAGGAAAAGGGTTTGTATAGCTTTTATTACATCAATCGATATTTAGATACTAAGTGTCGCTCACACTGTTGGAAAGCAATTGAAGAATTTTGAAATTTTAACCGAATTTGGAAGAGGAGTACAGACGGGCATCAGACGGACAGACAGAAGGGCATCATCAGCAAGTAAAACCGGGCTTCATGGTGTTTAAGGCTGGTCGCAAACGTAGTTTCCTGATTCGATTTCTTAAATAGGAATAAAGACACAAATGCGTTGCATACAAATTTTCGCTAGTACATTTTCCGTGCGACCCTTCCCCCCTATTTGAATTAGGGTGACCAGATGTTCTGCATTTCGCAGTACACTTTAGTTTGTTATTCAACTATCTAGCTATAAAAATTTTGCAACTATTTTCCGAGTAATTTTTAACACAGTTGGTCAAACAAAAATAAAGTACAAAAAAAAACCCGGTTTTATTAAAAATTAGTGATGATTTCATAGTCTAAAAGTAAATCACTGAAGCAAATCTGGTGAGGCCATTTCGAGTTCATTTCAGCAACAAACTTGTGATTTCCGATTATTTAAAATGGAATAACCAAATGACGTCATCTCGAATGCAACACTCGCAATCATTTCTGTGAGGCAGTCGCAAACATTCGTGTGCCAACAGCGGACAGATTGGTTGGTTGATAGACATATATATTCAGGTTTGTGAGCGGACAGATATAGGGTTGGTTGGTTGGTTGGTTGGTAGACATATATATTCAGGTTTGTGTGCTTGGTCAGAGACCCGCTTATAAACCTTCGTCAAGTAAGACAGACACAACAGACAACACACACATAAGTGGATCCATCTAATTTTTAGAGACAGAGGCCAACTAGAGGATCCCCAGAATTGGCTTGTCACCCCCAGAGGTATTGATTTGGTATGGGAACTTAGAGGACTTTCGGACCCAACAGATTTAACGAGCACGTACTCCGCATATACTCGGTAGGTCTTCAGTGGTACCGAGACTCGATCGCAGGACCTTCCGATCCCGAGACCGAGACGCTGACCACTAGGCTCACTACGGCCAGATATAGGGTTATTTGTTAATTTGGTAACTAAGTCGTTTCCGGCTGTCTATTTCTAGCCTAGATTGGACAACCTTTGGTAGATTTCACACAGTCAATTGCAACTCGTAATTTAGAACAGCGGTCAAGTGACGAGGTCGACACCTGAGTCGGCACTCGACTGGACATCGAGTGACATCGTACGCTAATGCCGTCGGGACTTTGGACTCCTCAGATTTAAAGAGCACGTCTGCTCCAGTGAACCCCGTAACTTGGTCGATTTTATTTCTTTATTTTAGCCAATCCATATCCGTTTATAGGATGTGGCCTTTTTTTTAAGCGGAACCCTCTTCTGTATGAGAGGCCGATGTTCTGATGCCTGGGCTACGGTGTCCCCGTCTCAATAATGTTTGTGAGGCTGTTGCAGACGTTCGTATGCGGCCAGATATAGTGTTAATATTTGTTGTGTGTGTGCGTGTGTGGCATAACCTTTTTCATGCAAATTTGAGGATTAAGTACTGTTACGTTGTCTCGCTGGCCGTGATGTCATGGACTTAGATGGGTCATTCTCAAAAAATGTTACAAAAGGGTGTCCCACAACTTTCATTGCTTATAGTATTTTTAATTTTATTGTTACGGAATTTTCACTTTGACTGCATAAAAGAACGAACTTTTAAGTTATTGTACCAATATTTTAGCCGACCCGGCGGCGCAACGGTTAGGGAGCTAGCCTTTGGAGCCTCTGGGTTCGGGTTCGAATCCCGGTAAGGCATGGATGTTTGTGTTTGTCGAGTATATGCGGAGTACGTGCTCGTTAAATCTGTTGGGTCCGAAAGTCCTCCAAGTTCCCATACCAAATCAATACCTCTGGGGGTGACAAGCCAATTCTGGGGATCCTCTAGTTGGCCTCTGTCTCTAAAAATTAGATGGATCCACTTATGTGTATGTGTTGTCTGGTGTGTCTGTCTTACTTGACGAAGGTTTATAACGGGTCTCTGACTAAGCACACAAACCCGAATATATATGTCAACCAACCAACCAACCAACCAATATTTTAAAAATACAAAAATACTAAAACAAAAGTTGGAGACTTCATTTAAAGGAGCATAGTCGGTAAAATTCACGTATTCCATGACGAAAAATTAAAGAACAAGAGAAGATAATTGTAACTTGAAATAAATATTTCGTAATTATTGATGATTATATTGATTAACAAATGTCTTGGCTATTAAATAAGCTTTTAACCACCACTTAATTTAAAAAAAGTTTTCTTTTGTTGCTTAATATATTGTGTCCCACAGAATCGAAGAATTTTTTTTTTGTTGACTCTGTTACCAAAATTTCACGACAAAAAATGCAAAAAAATGAAGTTTTGTGCTGAAATAAGTATCACCATAGACACTTATTTCTGAAATGCCTGACAATTTTCTCATAAAATTTTAGTTTATGGAGGAAAAAGACAAAAGTTTGAAAAATTAAGGTGAGTGTAATAATTCAATGACGACTATGTTACTGTGTTTTTGTTAAACTGGAGCTTATTTAAGAATAAAGTCATGGTGCAGTTTAAAGCACTTAAGTAGCTGATTACGATAGGCTAAAAACAAATTTTAAGTTAACTAAACTTCATAGCAAAAAGCGATGATAAAGTATATTTTGTCCACTCTGTTACCATAGAAAAAGAAGCTAACTTTTTGATGAGTACAGCGCCCTCAATTCTTAACTACGAACTAATTAGACATAAAAGTTTTGATTGTTGCTTGGCATATGTGGAATTTCAGATGGCATGGCAACTTACTTGTAACTATAAATAATTGCGAGTCACATATTAATAAATATTTGATTAAACATAAGAATTTTTAATTATATAGCATTTTTTAACCGTATCTACAATTAGAGTCTACAATTACGATCACTGCTGTTAATCATAATCTTTAAGAAGACATATAATCACGTTGATGAAAAGGTATTCTCCGTTATGCACTAGTGAAACGTAATTTAAAGGCAACCCCACATCCTTCGAAAATCCAAAATATATTTTGTAGCTAAAACTTCGGATTAGGAAGCATGGATTGTATTTTCCGTATACAGTGGATTTGTGTAGCTTAATTTTTTTTGTAGTATGAAACTAATTAAAAATTTGTTTTAAGCTAATCGTATTTGCTGTTCGTTTTAATTGATCATCGTTTTAACTCTTTCACTGCATCGGCTTTTTTTGCCGCATTATACGTCATAGACATAGTATTATTGGATCTTAAGTTATTGATGCTTTTAGGAACCATCCACAGCAAAAGTATTAATATGCAAGGCATTGATCCTTGGTATTTCCTTTGATAGATGGGAACATTTTACTTTCAGACGAATTAGTGTAACAGTGACGAAACAGTAGAAGATCTCACAAATAGAACAAATTAGTCATTCAAACAAATCCATTTATTGTAAAATGAAGAAAAAATCGTCTGCCCATTTAGAACTTTTTAAAAAGTTGGCGAACCTATTTATTACTATCAATAAAAGAAAAAGAAATAATTTTAAAAAAGTATTAAGCTATAAAATTATTTTTTGGAAACGTTAAAAATAAAAAATAATATAATTAAATTTATATTATAAATTATATAAAAAATAATTATTAACACACGATTCAATGGAGCAATTCCTTTTGCTATAAAAAAGATGAAAAAATCGTTTGCCTTTTCCCGTTGTCACTGCACATTTTCTTTTTTATAGAATGAAAAACACAAATATGAAATTTACGTTAATATGTATTACGGATGTAAAATAGTTCAAATTGAGAAATGTAGTTCAAAGTAAGAAATCAGGAGCGCTGCTATCAAAATATTTATACTGTAGAAAATTTGTAGTTGAAAGCAATTCGAGTGTGGGGTCTGTACGTATATTTTATCACGTCCGTTTCCTTACTCTCGGTATAACAGCTTTGCGGTAAGTGAAAAATTTGAATTAAGGCATAAATTATTAAAAAAAATTACAGATTTTGTGGAGTTTCATTAGAGAGGTGAATTCTTAATGTAATAGTAACAAATATTTTAAATAAAACCCAACTTTATTTTTTTAACATTGGAAGTTTGAATTGTAAAATTTTTTGAGAATGACCCAGATGTGGTTGTGTTTGGGACAGTGTCGTGGTGGGCGTTTCCGTTAACGACGTATTCATCCAATCATGTGTGAACACGTAGCTCAGCCATGAATATAAGCTTCGGTCTTTGGGTAACGGGGTACCATTAAATATCTATCAATATTATTTTCCTATGACATGTGATGTTATTATATTATTCAATCGCTCTGCAGTGAAGTTTACTTCTTTGATGTTTTTGTGCTGATATTATTTGTGGACTTTGGAACACGAGCTGTGGGCCGTAGGGAGCCTAGTGGTCAGCGTCTCGGTCTCGAGATCGGAAGATCCCGCGATCGAGTCTCGGTACCACTGAAGACCTACCGAGTATATGCGGAGTACGTGCTCGTTAAATCTGTTAGGGCCCGAAAGTCCTGTGGTCGGTCATTGCGCAGTTTACCACGGGTACAGGTCCCTGGAGACTATTTCCCTCCCCTTCAGGGACATGTCTAAATTGTGGAGGTGGCGATAGATGGAAGCATCTGTCTTGTATGTGTGTGTATGTCGGGTCCATCCTTCTTGACGAAGGTTTAAAAGCGGGTCTTTGTGACCAAGCACACAAGCCTGAAAATATATGTCTACCAACCAACCAACGAGCTGTTTTTGCTTGAAATTAACTAAATATAATATTTTTTTTCAACTCTGCTTGCTGGCTCATTTTTCCACTGCGCGAATATAACCGAATCATATAAATACTTTCTCTTTCCACAGACGAACTTCTCCTCCATGTTCTCGGAATCTCGCGAGAACGGTCCCGGGACCACGATGGACATGGGCTACTCGAACGGCAACAGGAACCAGCAGTGGTACAGCGAGACGCTCGAGAGCTTGGCCGAAGCATGCAGACGGACTCCTAGAGGGGTATGGACCCCGCTTATTTTATGTCCTTACACTCTTAAAACAAACGAGCGGTTTTAACTCAGTCTGAGTTAATTTCCACTCCTTTCCGTGCCGAAAATGCACTTCTCCTATAGGAGTGAATTTCACTCTTTTTCGGAGTGGGTAAAAGAAATAAAAGAAAACAATCTGCGTCCTAGACTCTTAAAACGAGCGGTTTTAACTCAGTCTGAGTTAATTTCCACTCCTTTCCGGTGCCGAAAATGCACTTCTCCTATAGGAGCGATTTTCACTCTTTTGTTTTAAGAGTGTATATGTAGGGTCAATATTAGGAATATAATCCATTTGCGTATCGATTATTCTTTAATATTATTTTTTTTTAACCCGGCAGCACTCGTAAGGGGTCTTTAAGGTCACCCACTAAGGAAAGGAATGATTATCTTTCACATTACGAAAGCGGTTTTAGTAGAATTGTGGTTTTGGGGTGTGAAAGACCCCACGCGAGTGCCCGCGGTTCTTCATTCTACTTCAAATTGTCGCGCCACTTGTCCTACAATGAGGAGACGGAAAGTATGCGAAAATTGTTAGCAGAAGTTTTTTCGGATGATAAATCTACAAACGAATCCGAAGAAGTAGCTGGTGATGCTATGGATGATGATATGACAATTGATTATCGTCCTTGTTCTGATAGTGAGTCTAATGAATTGTTGGAAAATGAAGACATTACTGGTAATCCTGTGGGTACGATCGCTGAAGTGATAAATTATGTGGATCATAATTATAATTCCGATACCGAATCTTCTCCATAAATACCTTAAATATTTGTTAGAAAATAGCTTTTAAGTAAAAAATGCGCAAGTTTTGAACGTAAAAGTGATATTTGAAGGAAATTCAGTGCTGGGGGTCTAAAGTACCCCCTTGCGAGTGACGGTGTTTCTCTTGCGAGTGCTGCCGGGTTAAAGAAATAATCTTTTACCCTTTTTGAAGACTATAGAGCTAAACTAGTGGTCACTACTCACCAGTTGGGAAATGCTGGTTTACATTGTTGATAACTTATGGGTCAATATTAGGAATTTTTTTTTTGTCAAAATATATTTTTTAGTATTTTTTTGAAAGAAAGTCTTTCAAACTATTTTTTTCACTTTGAAACGACTATTATTTCGACACAAAATGGGATGAGGATTCACAAAGCATTAAATCATAATAAAATCTTCACATTTTGTGTTTATTTCTTACTGCGAAAGGTTTCGAAGTGTTCGTTCGATTTGTAAAAATATCTTATTGGTTTTAAATTATCCTAACAAATATTTCGGATATCATACTATTATAATGTTATAATGTTTATTAATGTTATATTAAAAAATATTTACTCATTTTCTTTTGTTTTAGAGGCTTCAAACTTGCATTAGAAATGAATTGGTAAAGGTAGGATCGATTAATTTAATTTTCAAAAAAATCTTTGCAGGTATATCTTAGTTATACATAAGAGAATGTGAGTATAGCAAGTAGACACTTCATATTTGTGTGTGTCCCTTCTATTCAGAGATGCCGCTACAGCATGCTCCAAGACCGCTTCACCACAACAACAAGCGAGGGCAACTGGGGCAGCCACCGACGGACGGAGCACGACAATTACGGGTACGGACAGGACGGATACGGACGCAACTACGAACCACGGCGACGGAACTTCTTTCACGGGTACGGTCTGCGAATAGCCGCATTTCCATTAAGAGAGATATCATAGACCTAATATAGGGAAGAATACTATAGATATTCGAGGGCTGTTTTTTTTTCAACCTCCGATGGGCTGTAACAAAAAGACGGGTCAAGGTACAAAAAAGATTTTTTCTACCAAAAGTAAAGTACAATACTGCTTATTTCTCCATATAATCACCTTTACGATTAAAGCATTTGTCATATATATCAGTAAACAAGCTTTGAAATATCCTCTTCATAAATGTAGCCGCCAATAATTTGAAGGGAGTTGTGACGGTTTCTTTGAGCTCCACGTCAACTTGGAAGCGCTACAATCCAAGCCACTATGGTTAATAATTCACATATGGCAAACCTTCGAGTTTCCCTAAACACTTGGTCAACTCGCTGAACAATACTGATGTTCATGAAAAAGGGGACCAAGGAAGCAAGTCTGTCGCTACAGACGGTATTGTTCAGCGAGTTGACCAAGTGTTTAGGGAAACTCAAAGATTCACCATAAGTGAATTATGGACTAGCAGTGGTTTGAAGGAGAGAAAAAAATTGACGTAAACCTTCCAAATTTACTTTTTTTAAACGAAACCGTCACAACTCCCTCCCAATCATTGGCGGCTGCATTTTATGAAGAGGGTATTTCAAAGCTTGTTTACAGGTATAACAAATGCCTTAATCGCCAAGATGATTATGTGGAGAAATAAGCTAATTATACATTACTTTAGGTTAAAAAAAAATCTTTTTTTGTATTTTGACCCGTCTTTTTGTTACAGCCCATCGGAGGTTGAAAAAAAAAACCAGCCCTCGTATAATTAATACATTGTTCCATAGACCTAATGCAATAGTTTTGAAATCCTAACTTATGTGAAAGTATTGATATAACATTGCAACATTGTCGTGTGAAAACGATCCTACTACTATTAGGGGACTACAAAATTTCGACCACTTGATAAGAGTGACTGGTCCGATTTTGTTAATGCCGGCAACCTCTCTCTGTCCAGTACCACGTGTCTGCGCCAAGTATTGAATCAGGTTGAAGGAAAAACAAATTGATAGGATTCTTACCCATTTGGCGTGCTGTTTGTTGCGAGATGGCGATGCAGGAAGTTTCCTATGCTCTGTTTCTTTCACTGTACCTTCAGTTACTCAGTGTCCACTGATATTGGGTGATCATTGCCGCGAGAAAATACAAAATTTCTTTTTCCTTACCCCAGTTTAGGCGAGACTCATTATGTTCTTCAAAGAGTCCTCGATGCAGCAGATTCCTATGCAATTAGTTGTTTTTCGCTTGTCACTCTTCAATACTTAGTCTCCAGGCCATAGCCTTGTTATTATGCGTGACACCATAGAATAATAAATTTCTATTTATCCCCACACTGTAGAGGCGGCAGACGCCAGCCCCAAGATGACTTCGTGGTGATGAGACGTCCCACGTTCTACACCTCCGATGCCGGCGGCTACCACACCTCCAGAGGCGGGGGCTCGTACGGAGGCGACGAGGCGGATGAAGAAGACTTCCATTCCTACTCGGACGGAGAATCGGAGAGGTACAAGTAGGGTGAGTGGGGGCGCATTCTTAACCCCTTCAGACTAGGCGTCCGGAAAACCGGACAATTTTTGTCATTTTCACTTTTAAAATAAGTTTTTTAATTAAAATTTTTTCTGTAAAATTATACTTTAGGTCTTTTGATAAATTTTCAAGAAGGTTTTTTCGTCTCCTGAAAGTAGAATCTGTTATATAAGCTTTTATATACAGCTATCTTCTAAGGTTTAGAACAGGTGGCGTCACCAAACGGTCTATATATTAATAAATTTTTTGTGATAAAATTATTTAATTGTTCAAATTTTATTATGGTATCTTTAGGCAATTTTGTAAAGTATCTAAAATACCAAATGTGCACTAGTTTCACAAAAAAGTTTGAGATTTATTTAAATATAGTTTTAAAAAAACAAACTGTAAAACTCTTTAAAAAAATTCTTCTAGGTATCCAGTTTCTCACTATTCAGATTCTTACGACCGAAGTAGGTCATATAGTAAAAGAAATCAATTTTTGACCAGAATTTCAAAATTACGACTGAAGGGGTTAATCTACGAATGAAATCGAATGACGGCGGGTCTCCATTCGAAAGTGCCTCTGTGTTAATCTAATGGAACAAATGATTTTCTAAACCACATTTCCACGACTGGAGTATTTTTTACAAAAGGTTTAGTTACATGATAAAGTAGGTTACAATCCAATGACTTACAGGTCCCACTTTTTGAAATTGGATCGAATAATTTTACAGCAAAATATGCAACTGTTTTCCAAAAGTAGGTGTATAGAAACCAGTAAGTCATTTGAAAAAAAAAAACTTTTGTAAAAATATTCAATACAGCTGGTGAAATGTGGCATAGAAAATATTTTTCCTCATTGGATTAACACAGAGGCACTTTGGTTTGGAGACCCGCGGTCGATCGAGCTAATTCGCCCTTAAGTGGAAGACTTTTATTTGAAAAAAAATTGTAGAATGAGAACTTAATCAGCAATGCAATAAAGCGCAAACGATTGGAACATACACCGATCTATGATTAGAAATTACCACAGAGTCTTCATATCCATATGGGGGAGATGTGCACTAAATTTTGTAGCCAGAAAATGAACAACAAATTTTGGTGTAAGAGCTATTTTTTTACCATGCATAAATTGCATGGCTAGCCTTATCAATGGTAATTTTTCTTATGATGTAACGCTCTTGTTTTCATTTTCATCTTGATTTCAGTGGTTGCTTCGGTTTCACTCTCAAAATTGCCGATATAGATGAAAAAGAAACTTTTCCTTCTATGAAAGCTTTCCTTAACAAATGTTTTGAACAACCAACAGCACAGTAAGAAGTTGGCTTTTAAAAATGTAATAAGTAAAATATTCTTAGAAAACTCATTTTCGAATACCAAAACAAAACTAATTCCGGACAACAAATGACAACAAACCGTTGAGGCTGTTGCCATCCACGACGTGAAACAACCCTGTTGTTTATTAAGAAGGATGATCAGTCCTATAGAGCTAATGCATTAGTTTTGAAATCGCAACCTCTGTGAAATTGTTGCTTTGCCATGTAATCATTTTTTCACTACGAATGGGTTTTGTCGTAAAACAGCAAAATAAAACAAATGTGAAGATGACATATATCATCTGGTTATTTAATGATTAAATTTTAAGCTATAATTAACCCAAAATATTTTGAAAAGGGCGACACTATTTTAAAACTATCAATTAATTATTAACTAACCGTAGCTATTTTTCTTTAACTGTTTTATTTTGGTGTTATAACGATTCTCATACCTGTTGACAAAATACTTACAAGGCAAAGTATTGTTTTAGCAGTTTAATTTAACAATCATTACACCGACTTGTAACTTTAGTATATTCATCAATAGTACATAAAAATACTTAATAAAACTTATATACAATTTATTCATATATAGGGCTGGGGAGTCCAGTCGGTAAGGCGCTCGCCTTGCATGCGATAGGTCCCAGGTTTGGGTCCGGGCATTTCCAAAACAACTGCCATTAATAAACTGTGTACAGCCCAAAAGTCAGTCGAATAATGCCCATGTAAGGAACTTTAAACTTGACCCAAAGAGCCGGTATGATGTCGCCTTTAGAAAGTTGCGTTGGGTGCCTACTCAGGTGTCGGCTCGTCACTTAACTGCGGTTCTAAAGTATGAGACATGTCGCTAAGGTCCCAGGTTCGGGTCTGGGTCAAAATAGCTGCCGACCTATAAACTGCGGCCCGTGCATTCAAAATAGCTGCCGACATATAAACTACGGCCCGTGCAGCCAAAAATATCTGACAAATTATACCCCGTATAGAGGGAGAGCACGTTAAATATGCTTCAAAGTCCCAACGCTGCGTACATACAATGTCGTCCTTAACGTTTGCTTTGGGTGCCTACTCAAGTGTCGGCTAGTCACTTGACTGTGGTTCTAAATTACGACGCACTTCTCCAATAGCTCTCGTGTAGTTCTATACCTTGTCTATCCAGAATGCGAGCCTCGAAAGCATTTTCCTCCCCCATCCCCACATGTGGTTTTCTTCGAAACGGCGTGAGCGTGTTTTTTCCCCACCCTTCTTGGGTTTGAACTGTTCGGATTGTTAACCTCACAACAGAACCTCAAACGCGTTAGGTTTAGAAAAGCGATGTTTCCCCCGTTTCCTAGAAAACCAAGCGAAGGGATGGGGGAAGAAAATGCTTTCGAGGTTCGCATTCTGGATAGACAAGGTATAGTGCGACGATAATTCAAAGTCCCTTAACTAGACTTATTCATACATATTTGAATTTGGTGTATATTTTTCAGGTATCAAAATCAAAGGATATTGTACCAAAGGACCAATGGATCATGGACTGAATAGTGGAACAGACTAAGGACTTGAAGACTTTACATTTAGATTTATTGCACTAGTAACGCACCATTCACGACCACACTGGAACCGATTTTTTTATATACTCAATACACAAATATTTACTTTTAATAAAGCATATGGTAAAATTTGGAATTGATTCTTTTAAATGAAGGAAAATTGAAGCTAGTGATTTAAAAGTTTTGTTAGAAGTTGTAATTTGATGCATTTAAATGAAAAAAGTTCTTTTCAGGTTTTATCAAGCATTCACACTGAATTTTATATTAGTAATGCGACGTCAAGTCCTCGAAACCAAAACCCTCTCCATTAATAATTTTTTCTACAGTTAACGCAAGGGAACGTGCTTTGCCATGACAGCAAATCTGGGCCCAGTCGATAAGACGCATGCCTTCCTTGCGAAAGGTCCCAGGTGCGGGTCAGGAGGGGTTGAGGTTGATACATATATATTCCGGCTTGTGTGCTTGATCAGTGACCCGCTTATAAACCTTCGTCAACTAAGACAGACACAGGAAGAATTTTTCACTGTCACAGAGAGAGAAATTACACCCAGGGCGAAGGCGGGAATCGAACCCGCACCCGGTACAGTGCGCAGACTTTTAGCGGAGGCAGCTATCTTAACCACTCGGCCACCCGGGCCCCTGCGGGTCAGGACATTGCCAAAATAACTGCCGACAAATAAACGGGCTGTGCTGCCAAAAAGTTCTGAGAATAATGCCCCGTGTAGGGGAGCTCCAACGTCTCGAAACTGCGTACGATGTTGCTCTTAAAAAGTTGCGTTGGGTGCCTACTCAGGTGTCGGCTCGTCACTTGACTGTGGTTTTAAATTATTTTGCCCGTCGACAATATCCCCTTGTAGCCCTAGTGCGACGATTTTCAACATAACCCTGACCCTTGACAACAAATCTAAAATGATTATTTTACAGGAACATTACTGCTCTTAATAAATGTATAATTTCAATCGATCAATGGGGGCTGGGCAGCCCAGTCGGTTAGGCGCTCGCCTAGCATGCGAAAGGTCCCTGGTTCGGGTCCGGGCAACGCCAAAATAACTGCCGACCTATAAACGGTCCGTGCAGCCAAAAATGTCCGACGAATAATACCCCGTGTAGAGGCAGTGCACGTTAAATATATGCTCCAAAGTCCCAACGCTGCGTACGATGTCGCCCTTAACGGTTGCGTTGGGTGCCTACTCAGGTGTCGGCTCGTCACCTGACTGTGGTTCTGAAATACGACGCCCTTCGCCAATAGCCCTCGTGTAGCTCTAGTGCGACGATAATTCAAACTAAACTCAATCGATCAAAGATGACCTTATAATAAATAGAATAGTTGTTTAATGCAATTGAAAAGAATAAAGGATATCAAAATATTTGATATGTAAAACACGCCAATGAGCGTGCTCGAGGTTTAAGATACTTCGTTAAATTAAATAATTTCATTTTCTCCCCTAAGTTGATGGACAGTTTCCTTGGTCCATTGTTTCGCTCTAATTCAAAATTACTCCGTTTCTATACTTATTTTCAATAAAGAAAGGTATGGACTTATACACAAAAGGAAACGGGTAAGCGGGGGGGGGGTTTCGTAGAAGACCGATTATAGTTCGCGTGATGGAGGATGTTCAAGATAAAAATAATGGTTATTTACACTTGTTTTTTTTAAATGTTAGGTTAGTTTAGTTTAAAATATTGTTGCACTAGAGCTACACGAGGGCTATTGGCGGCGGGCGTCGTAATTTAGAACCACAGTCAAGTGATGAGCCGACACCTGAGTAGGCACTCAACTCAACTTTTTAAAAAGGTGACATCGTATGCAGCATTACGATTTTGGAGCATATTTAACGTGCACTATCCCTCTACACATTCGTCGGACATATTTGGCTGCACGAGAACGGGAAGTTTATATGTCGGCAGTTACTTTGGCAATGCCCGGCCCCGAACCTGGGACCGTATGCAAGGCCTTAACCGACTGGGCTCCCCAGACTCCTTTCTAAATGTAGATTGATTTAGCAGGTATCTAATAGTTTGTGGTAATTAGCACACAAATACCAAATACTATTACTCGTGATAGAGCAATTACTTTTGCGTAGGGCCGGGATAGCCTGGTCGGTAAGGTCTTAAACTGGCATCCCTAAGGTTGCGAGTTCGAGTCCTGCTGCCTTCCGAAGACCCGCGTGTACGCTAATGGTGACTGGTGCACGTTAAATCCGTCGTGGTCACAAAGTCCTCCAAGTTCCCATGCCAAATCAATACATCTGGGGGTGACAAGCCAATTCTGGGGATCCTCTAAGTTGTCTCTAAAAATTAGATGGATCCACTTATATGTGTGTGTTGTGTGTGTTGTACTTGACGAAGGTTTATAAGCGGGTCTCTGACCAAGCACACAAACCTGAATATATATGTCTACCAACCAACTTTAGCGTAGACGGTTTAGTAATTTGATGGCAGCCAATACCACTCAATTCCCCGAGTCAGCTCATACCTTTTCAATTTGATATTGGGTAGGTGGTCTAACATGGATGACTGAATTGATTCACTTTTTATTGAAGTCATAACTTTGACTTAGTTGACCTTTGAACAGAAATCTATTCAAAGTCTTATTTTTAGTGAAAATAAGTAATTTGTTATAATCTTTTCTTTTTCAATGGGGCTGCATTGTTGGCAGCTAAACCTTTGCAGACTCGGCATATTCCCCAGAACTGCGAGCCACTTTTTTGTGGCGCCATCTAGGCGACTCTAGCTACCAATTTTAAGAACAATGAATTTCAGCTCTTTGTGGATGTTAAAGTATGCCGAGATTTAATTTTGCCGAGGGAATCCAAGCTAAATGGGTCCTCGAGGGATCTTTTAGGTTGGTTATGGTACATGTATTTCCGGCTTGTGTGCTTGGTCCAGGGATCTTTTAGATGCCGCATAATCATATGATATGCGTGTCCTCGATTTTCCCATCCAGAAAATCTGACAACTCAGCAGGGGCTAGAACCCGCAAGCTTGGGCTTATGAGGAGGACGAGTAAATACCTCTCAGCCACTGAGCCGCTATTTGTAAGAATCTAGATGGCTAGAAGTAACACAGTAGTAAATCAGCGCCATCTAGCGTGGATGTTATTTGGGTTCGTTCGAGGCGGACCGCTACATGCTAATATAGATTTACCGATACTCAGTCTTTTGCAATGAGATTTTTTTTGTTAAATAAGAGATGTCGGTTTTATAGACCTAATGCATTAGTTTCGCAATCTTAACTTCTGTGAAAGTATTGCTTTGATTTGTAGAATTTTTTTCACTATTGTCTAAAAATAGTAATCAGATCAAACTAAGACATATTTAAAAGAAAAATCTCCATATATTTAATTATTAATTGAAAAAGTTTAAAAATAGTGTGAAAATTTGTGGAATATTTTGGGTCTTTTAAACTTTTAAATGTCTGTAATTGACCAGAGGATATTTTTCTTTCAAATTTATTTTATTTTGCTGTTATTACGATTTTTACATACCGGAAAAAACTGCTTAAGTTGGAAAGCAATACTTTTACGTCTCTTAGGATTTCAAAATGAAGAATTAGGTCTATGGAACTGACCATTCCTCTGAAACAAATTCTTGATGAAATGATCTTGAAAAAAATACGGAGGATATCTTCGAATATTTAGTCCTCATGTTGGCCATCCTATAAATGGATCGTCATAGACAAAAAAAACTCCAATAAATAACGCTGTATACATGGAAATTGAGCATATGGGTAGGGTAGGGTAGGTACATATATATTCCGGCTTGTGTGCTTGATTAGAGACCCGCTTATAAGCCTTCGTCAAGTATAAGACAGACACAGAAAGAATTTTTACTGTCACAGAGAAAGGAAGTACACCCAGGGCGAAGGCGGGAATCGAACCCGCACCCGTTGCAGCTCGCAGACTGCTATCGTTATGGTCTGCAATCCAAACCACTCGGCCATCCGGGCCCCAAATTGAGCATATTAAATCTAATCCTAATTATCGCGACGCCACGTACAATGTCGCAGTAAAGTTGCATTGGAGCCAGCCCAGGTGTTGGATTTGTCACGTGACTATGGTTCAAAATTACCAGGTCCGTCGCCAATAACCCTCAGCTACAGTGAGATGTTATATTTTTTCCAAATCAACCATGATGGGAATGTTTTAGATGAAGTAACGCTCTAGTTTTCATTTGTATCCGCACTGGATTTCCATTGGTTGCTTCGGTTTCACTCTCAAAATGACCGATATAGCTGAAAAGAATTTTTTTCTCTCTGTGCAAGCTTTCTTTAACAAATTTTTTGAACAAGCAACAACACAGCAAGAAGTTGACATTTAAAAAAAAATTATTAAGTAAAATATTCTTAGAAAACTCATTTTCGAATACCAAAACATAAGTAATTCCAGGCAAAAATGACAACAAACCGTTGGAGCTGTTGCCATCCACGACGTGAAACAACTCCATTGGAATAAACTACTTTCTAAAAATAACGCTATCGCTACATTGGTTCATTGCGTGACCGATCCTTAAGTATTACCATTTGGGTCACGCTACTTTTTCCAGATTTTTATGCTTTTCCGGCAATTAATAAGTGGTTTAAATATACCTTGGGTGCCTACGTGGGTGAATAAACCCGTATTTTGGCGAAAAAATTGATGTCGTCGACGTTCACTTTTCTTATTTGATTTTCGTTTAATCTGTGTAAATAGTAAGAAAAATTGCTCATATCCTACGTCTAATCGTCAGTTAAAGATATGATTGCGCAAACGTAGCTTTACAGCTTCGTGGAAAGTTAGTGTTATTTCATTGACCTTTTATGGGGTACCAGAAATTTATTTTTCATCGTTTGACATTTATTTGCAATTATCCTTACAAAAATGGGGTGATAAATTCTTTTCTAAGTACCTTAGAAATCCAAATGACATTAGATTAATTTGAAAATTAATTTATGTTTCCAGCATTCTTTAAACACACCACCTCAAGAATGGATATAAAAAGTTTACAATGACAACTTCTATTACATTTTTATGACATTGTCACCGAATTTTTATTGACAAACCATCAAAACACCTTGTGCATCGTCTACATTTTACAGTAGAGTTGACTATTCAAAGTTCATCAAATTATTGAAAATTTAGGTACATTAACATCAGAAAGAGATATGAAGGCCATGAAAATTAAGAAATGGAAAGCGAAGACCAGAGACAGGCGACTTTGGAGTCGCATTGTTAGAGAGGCCAGCATGGACTGTAGTGACAGGGAGTAGTAGTAACATCAGAAACCAGGTAGAAATACTTAAGCATGTAAATAGTATCTCCACCCAGAGTATCATAAAAACAATACGTCAAAGTTCATTAAGACATAAAAAACGTGACCATTTTTGATGGCATGTTTTCCGCTCTTCTAATACTCATCTATGTATATCATTTATGAATATCAAAACCAATTTTCTGCCCATTTCCGTGAATTCCACCCACTTTTTTAAGCATAGCTTCTTTTTTGCAATAAAAAGACCGGATATTTTATTTCTTTTTTTGTCCTATTTTTCGGCCTCACTTTCGGCCATTTCTCCAAGCTGTATGAAGTTCTTCAAGCTGAAACAATTTCCCGAAACCGAAATCACGCGATTCTTCACAAGTGCTTCCCTAAATCAGACGATTTTCTTGTAAAAGTGATGTGAAACAAAATTATTTATTGTTATAGTTACTTGTTCTTTGCCAAGAACGTGGGCAATACTAGGCCATCGTTGTAATTCATAACAATTTAATCGTCCATTGAGAAAAACATTATTTTCGTACGTTTCCTTTTCGCGTGCGTAAGTCTCGCCAAACGGCATCTTTGGTGACAAAAGAAATTTTCAGTATTCACAGTTAAAGAGCTACAGTATACACAGTTAAAGGACTTCAGTATACACAGTAAAGGACTGCAGTATACACAGTAAAGGACTGCAGTATACACAGTAAAAGACTGTAGATACACAGTAAGGACTGCAGTATATACAGTAAGACTGCAGTATACACAGTTAAAGGACTGCAGTATACACAGTAAAGGACTGCAGTATACACAGTAAGGACTGCAGTATATACAGTAAAAGACTGTAGTAACACAGTAAAGACTGCAGTATATACAGTAAGGACTGCAGTATACACAGTTAAAGGACTGCAGTATACACAGTAAAGGACTGCAGTATACACAGTAAAAGACTGTAGTATACACAGTAAAGGACTGCAGTATATACAGTAAAGGACTGCAGTATACACAGTTAAAGGACTGCAGTATACACAGTAAAGGACTGCAGTATACACAGTAAAGGACTGCAGTATACACAGTTAAAGTAACACAGTATACACAGTTAAATGTTAACATTTGAAATATTCCGTTTTGCTGCGGTTGTACATTTTTGGCGACCCTATCGCTTGCGACCATGAAATGGAAAAGTACTATTATTTTTTATAGAAGGGATATAAACAAATAGAATATACTGCCAGCAGTTGCTGCGAGAATGCCCACTAGCCCGTTTATAAAATATTTACAAAGAATATTATTTGTTTACAAGGATTTAGTCAGGGTACTCTGTCGTGGGCATAAGTAAACTGCAGTAGCCTCACCAATTAATTTGACCATTGTTGCCCTGAAAATATCCGTCTTTTACTTAGCTTTCTTATGGTTTAGAGTTATTGAGGTTTAACAACAATGCTGCCTGGCAGAATGCGTATCTAGCTAATTAATGTGTAATTGATCAGTAACAGACTTTCTATTAGATGCAACAACTGGGCAGTAACTGAGAAGATAATCTGGGCATTGTTGGTAACAAATAAACACCATAGTATACCAAGACTGTTCTTTGTTAGATTATGCAGGAAAACTGCAGTATCTAGACTAATTAGACTTTGTTCAAATTTGGATTTCAGTAACATGACCCTTTTTCAATATGCATGTCCACATAAAAAGGGCATGCATGACCGGAAGCATGCGCACGGTGTTCAGTCAATAACGCATGAAGCAAGAATTTTAGAAGTCGGGAATTTGGAAGTGTGGTAAGGGCAGTAGATACAACCATGTCATGGCTATCATCCATTGAAGAAACTATGGAATTAACTTTTTTTGTAATAGACTCTTACTCTAAATACGAATTTAAGTTATTTTAGCCTTTTTTTAATCAGATACCTTGATACTTAAGTAAAACTAGGGGGGTGTAACACACTACGTTACAACTTTTAATTATCACCCATTAAAAAAATAGATTTAAACGTGATTGTTTACCTTTTAAGGAAACCTAAAAAGTTCTATGCATTTGCGCATGCACAATTTTCCCGAAATCCTTATAAAAATACAAAAATTGTCGACCCACAACAGACCCAGCAAGGTTGGTCCAAAATAAATCTAATACTTTAACAGTTTCCAATGAGTATCAAGAGTCTTCTTAAAATCTTCTACTCTCTTCGAATGCACCACATAATCTGGTAAAGCATTCCACTCATTGACAACTCTATTGTAAAAATGTTTTCTTACCTCCCTTCTCAAGCTCGATTTATTCAATTTCTGATCATGACCTCTGGTCCGGCTGTTTAAGGTAAAACCTAAGCCCTCCATGTCCCCCTGTTTTATGAACTTGAATAACTGAATTAAATCACCCCTAGCTCTCCTATTTCCCGAGGAATACAAGTTTAAAGATCTTAATCTGTTATCATAATCAATACCAGATTATTATGAGGTTCGACTGATACCATAGGAACTCGTGTCCGAATTTGAAGTCTGTACCTCTTTTAGTTCTAGCTGTCGATAGATTTCACACAGACAGATAGACCAATGTTCAAAAACCACTTTTTTTTTTAATCTACACTCTCCAAAACGTATAGAAAACTTAAAAATCTCCATTACGGAATTTCACAATACTTTCCTTACCTTATATTTGATAATTAATATTGTATAATAGTAATTGAAAGTAAAAATGTGAAGTAAAGAATTAGCTGGAACGAAGTCTACAATAATAGTCATAACGGAAAACAACCGATTTCAATAAAAAACCGAATAAAAGCATATTCTCGGTTTCGTGAGAACCAACATAATCTTGGATTTCTGGGTGGAGTTACTTTTGGTCGCCAACAATGTGTGCCAAGCGATTGAGGTTTCCGCACTACGGGATCGATGTTCGACAAAGAACACATCGTGGCTAATGAATATCGTTCAGCACGAAACCCCTTATCGCTTTATCACTAAATATTCTTTGAATATTGCTGAGTCAAGGTAAGGAATTGGGGGCAAGCATCTTATTAGTATGCTATATGCACGAAAGCGGTTTTGGTGGTGCTTTGTAATTGTAGTTAGGTTTAGATTTTGGTTTAGTTTTTGTTGTTTGCATCACTATTGACACTCTATTGTAAAATGTTCTTACCCCCTCTAAGCATGATTTATTAATTCTGTCTGTCCGCTATTTAAGGTAAAACTAAGCCTCCATGTCCCTGTTTTGAGTTGAATAACTGATTAATCACCCTAGCTTCCTATTCCGAGGATACAGTTAAGATCTAATCTTATCATAAAAGCAGTCTGTTGTTATTTGGTGTTCCAATTGAGCTAGAGAAACTGAGAGGTGTGATCACTGAACAGGGTAGCACGAGCGGTCCATAACGAAACGCGAGGATACACAAACTGCAGCAGAAAAGAACGGCAGAAACTAGAACCTACCTATTTAGCTACTGGGTTCGTCTTCGCTGGTTCTTAGTTAGTGATCCACATTCTACATGGTTATTTCTTAAAAAAGTTGGAATTTAAAGTTAAAGAAATTTAATTTCTTTCGAACTAAAAATGTTAAAATACAGTTAGGAGCCCAAGTCAATATGATAGAGGGGTCTCATACAAGCATTGCATACAAGTGTAGGGAAATAGTCCTTTTCTGCCCTGTTCGCTCCAAAGGGTGTGATTGGGTTTTCGGCTCGCTGACACTTCACTCCAGTTTCCCTTCTAGCTTAATGGTTTACCATGATACACACTAAAATGTTAAAGATACATAGAGATAAGAACTTAAATGGTTGGAGAAACAACTTCAAATCTAGATTAAACAAGAAACTATAAAATAATATTAAAATTAACTATTTACATTGAGCGCGCGTATGATGCCAATGAACACAATAAGGATGCATAAAACATTGAATGCTTTTTACAATGCACATATTTTTGAGTATCCAGGAAATTATTTGTAATACCATTTTATTATGATGCAAAGAAAAAATTTAACAATAAACATTATTTTTTAAATAAATTGTATTGCACTTGCTTTGTTTAATATTTGTGTTTACAGTTATTTGAAAAGTAAAAAAAAATTAACTTTTAAAATCGACTTAAAAAAATTCCCAATGGTCATTTTTCTGGTCATGAAGGGCAACAGAATTGCTGAATGAAAATTAATTCTTTCTCGAGCCTCGATTGAGGAATCAGTGTCACGTGGGAACAGAGCATCATTCGGAGCATCAGTCGAAGAATGAACATGAATGAATCCTTGAAGGAAATACGGCACAAGCCAATTCATAAATAGTATAAAATATTTTATATAAACTTGTCCAAAAATAAAGGGGTTGTTTCACGTCATGGATGGCAACAGCTCCAAAGGTTTGTTGTCATTTCTTGTCTGGAATTAGGGTCCGAAAGTCCTGTGGTCGGTCATGGTGCAGTTTACCACGGGTACAGGTCCCTGGAGACTATTTCCCTCCCCTTCAGGGACATGTCTAAATTGTGGAGGTGGCAATAGATGGCAGCATCTGTCTTGTATGTGTGTGTATGTCGTGTTAGATGGTGTTGGTCTCTGTGACCAAGCATAGAGCATACAAGCCTGAAAATATATGTCTACCAACCAACTTGTCTGGAATTACTTTTGTTTTGCTGTTCGAAAATGATTTTTCTAAGAATATTTTCTTTATTAAATTTTTTAAATGCTAACTTCTTGCTGTGCTGTTTGTTATTCACAACATTTGTTAAAGAAAGCTTTCGTAGAAAGAAAAGTTTCATTTCACCTTTATCGGTCATTTTCAGAGTGAAACCGAAACAACCAATGAAATCGCAGTACAGGGGAAAATGAAAACAAAAGCTTTACATCGTCTGAAACATTCCCATTCCGTAAAGGTCAAGAGGTAACAATTTTCAACTTCGAAGAATAGATTGGATCTCAGAAATATGTTGTTAGCACGAAGGACCTTGTCATGGCTTAGCACCTAAATATATTTCGAATATTGCAAAGTCCAGGGTATCAGAATTGGGGTCAGGAAAGATTAGTATGCAAGTTGCATTGGAGGAGTTAGTTCGTTGCTTAGGTTTCATTGTTTACCGGAGATCCATATGTTATGTAATTAAGTACAGTACAGAAAAAGAAAAAAAACTCGTGTACATGAAAGACTTTTTTTAAAACCTACGTATGCAAATACAGGGTGTCCCAAAATGGACTACCTGTTTTTAAAAATTAATAAAAAAGAAATGGATAGAGATATTAACACAATTCTTGCAGAAAACGAATGAGTCATGTCTGGAATTTGATATGGAACACTTTATTATGTTAGTTATGTTTATTACGTTATTATGTTATTACACTTTATTATGTTCAATTTAACCGACAGATGGCGCGGCAATACCGTGTGTTGGCTGAATGAAAGAACTAGGCATGCGTATATACCGAAAAGAAGGACACGTGGTCAGAAATGTTCCGTAGCTTTCAGTTCAGGGAAAGCAGCAATAGTTATTGCGTGGAATCGAACACATGGTATTGCAGCGCTATCTGTCGGTTAAATTGAACTTAATAAAGATTAATAACATATGGATGGTATCATGCAAAAAGGAGTTAACCCACAAAACATTAAAAAAATGAGTTATCCAACTCTGATGGTAAAATATGTTGCTTTCTACATTAAGCAAAAATGATTTAAGCCCTATCAGCGTTTCAAGGACTAATACAGATAACATTTTAACCCACAGAGCTCATGATTTGCCAGAGTTTGTTGACTTTAAAGCCCATTATCTCAAAATCAGGTTTTTGTGGGTTGAGTCGTTTTTGCATAACACCATCCATATAGTAACGTAATAAACCTAACTAACATAATTAAGTGTTCCATATCAAATTCCAGACCCGACTCATTCGTTTTCTGCAAGAATTGTGTTAATATCTCTATCCATTTATATTTTTTATTATTTTTTAAAAACAGGTAGTCCATTTTGGGACACCCTGCATATATGTACAGCAAACGTATAAAATAATACATCGTGATAAGAAAATTAAAAATTTATTACAAAACTGTGTTTTCATCAGAAAATTTCAGATAAATATTTCGATCTTAAATGTACAATAGAACAATATTCATTAAAATGTTTGCATTAAAAATCTTTTGGATTAAAATTAGATCAGTTCATTACACTCATAAAACATATTTACAGTCGTGTATGGAACGTAAAAAGAGTTTGATTATTTGAAACACATTACAGAACAAAAACAGAAAAGGTTTTTTGAAATCAATGTGCAAATTAGTTTGAATTTTAAACGAACTATTGTTGAAAGTTTTCAAGCATCAAAATTATATGTATATTTTAATTATTTTTATTTCAAAGTACGGAAATAATAATAATTAGTTTCTAATTTATGGTTCAAGGTGAAATGTTGAAAGTTGTTTTCAATTGTTTGAAATTTTTTATCTTATAATGAGCGTATGAGATTTATCATTTTATCTTATTTCTGTATCATTTCGGAATTATTCATATATTAAAACACATTACTATTCTTAAAAAATGTAAACTATTATTTAATTAAACAAATTTTGAGGAAAAAAACAGGAATTAAGCTGGATTTGGTTGTTAACATTTATAAGGAGTATGGTATTTAGCTGACATATTAAAAACATTTTTTTAAGGCTCTTGGTTTATGGAAACATTTCAAATAAATATACACAAATACACAATTAATAATGTTAAAAATCCTCCTTTTTCTAAAATCTTTAAAAATCGCCTTTTATAAGAAGTTTGTATGGATTTTCTTTTTTCTCTCATTCTTACAACGTTTATGTAAGCTATTCCAGTGAATGTCTTTGTCTTCCGACTGGTTCTGGATCGTTGTGTAGGAAGAATATTAGTTATAATTCATTGGAATTATAAAATAGATTGGAATTGACGATAATAATTCGATGTTACATTCATTAACTTTATTGGAATGTATTATGGATATTCAGGGCTGGAAAAACCGCCCGTCCTCCCGTCCTCGACGGTCAAAAATTCCCCGAGGACAACCAATTTCTCGAAACCGACGTCCACGAGGACGGCCATTTCCCAGTTAATTCTTAAAATTTATATATATATATATATATATATATATATATATATATATATATATATATATATATATATATATATATATATATATATATATATATATATATATATATATATATATATATATATATATATATATATATATATATATATATATATATATATATATATATATATATATATATATATATATATATATATATATATATATATATATATATATATATATATATATATATATATATATATATATATATATATATATATATATATATATATATATATATATATATATATATATTATTTTTAAAATTTTGTTTTTGTTATCTTAACAAGAGTCTAGCGCCTGCGGCCTGCGCCACTCGCTTCACCCAGTCTGTGACGTCACTGTTGACGTCTCCCTGCTGACTCCAATCAGGACCCTCAAATCCTAGCGCGCCGTTCCCCGCTCACTCCTCCGAGTCACTTCTCGAAAGTTTTTGTTCCGTTTACCTTCCCCACTAAAAATCGAAAACGAATGCGGCCCGAGACTGCTTGTATTACCTTGTTAACCTAGTATTTCGGGCCGTAGTGAGCCTAGTAGTCAGCGTCTCGGTCTCGGGATCGGAAGGTCCTGCGATCGAGTACCGGTACCACTGAAGACCTACCGAGTATATGCGGAGGACGTGCTCGTTAATCTGTTGGGTCCGAAACCTCTAATTCCCATTCCAAATCAATACCTCTGGGGTGACAAGCTAATTCTGGGGATCCTCTAGTTGTCCTCTGTCTCTAAAAATTAGATGGATCCACTTGTTGTGTGTTGTCTGTTGGTTGTTTACTTGACGAAGTTTATAGCGGTCCTGACAAGCACTACACTGAATATATATTCTACCAACCACCACCTAGTATTTCTTTTATTACTGTATAATATAATTGTAGTAATTACTAATTAGTGTGCAATTTATATAAATGTTTATAATAAATAAGGGAAAATTATATATATTTATTTAGATGCTATTTATATAGTTTGACGGGTTAGTTTCAAAGGAGGACGGGTACATTCTTGGACAAGCCGTCCTCGGGGACGGGTAATATTTCTGAGATTTTTCAAGCCCTGATCTCTATTGTAACTCGTTCTAGCCAATGTAAACCACGTTTGAAATCAACAATGAAGAAAATTGTAGGACATGGTAGGACCCTTTGCTAAATATGTTTAGTAAATGTCGACAATTAAGGAGCAATGGGCGCGCTAGACCGGGGGTCTCCAAAGCAAAGTGCATCAGTCTTAATCCTATGGAGAAAAAAAATATTTTCTCTGCCACATTTCTCCGGCTGTATTGAATATTTTTACAAGCGGATTTTGTTACGTGATAAATGTAGCTGACCTTACAGGTCCCGACTTTCCTACTTTTTGAAATTGGTTCGAATATTTTTTTAAATTTTCAATAAATAATTTTACACAAAATATTCGAAGCAATTTCAAAAAATGGGAAGATAGAAACCTGTAAGTTATCTACATTTATTATTTAAAAAAAACCCGTTTGTAAAAATATTCAATACAGTTGGAGAAATGTGGCAGAGAAAATAGTTTTTTCGTTATAGGATTAACACTGAGGTACTTGAGTTTAGAGACCCGCGGTCCAGCACGCCCATTCCCCCTTAAAGTCAACATTTAATTGTGAACACTTTCAATTAAACAATTAACCATTTAATGATAAACTTGTTATCAATAAGTAACCATAAGTAACTATTCATTGGCCAACTTGTCGTTAAGGATACCATAAGGTGGCTAATGTCATTTTAGACCTTATTTTTCGAGCATATTTCAACCCTACACCGAATAGGCGAGTCCTAATTTTATTACTATTACGTTTGAAGTGCACTGCTCAAAACAATTAGGGGAGCACTTTCCGTACTTTTGTTAATCCTTTCAGTTCAAACTTTTCATTTTTTATTTTAAAAATAAAAAAATTGTGAAATAGATTCATTATGCATCTAGAATGAAATGGTAAAAAACAGGGGTGGGGGTGGGGGGATCTTAAATTTTTAACTAAAATTTAAGGGGTAAAATTGGAATAATAATTTTTGAAAACATTATAACAATAATTTTTTCAAAACTTAATTTGTTAAAAATAGTTAAAATCAATTTTTAAACATCTAAGAATGCAAGCGTGAAGTATTTAGGGTCAATTTATTGCATAAAACTTTTTGGGAGTGAATTTTATTTTACCATGTTTTTCATTTTTTCATTTAATTAAAATAAATATTATTTAATTCTTCAAAATGCATGATTCTTCTATCTAACGATAAATAAGTGCGAGCTCAGCTTAGTGAGGAAAAAATCGCATGCTGATGATTCCAAATGGAATCGTTGGGAGTGAAAGGGTTTAAACCATGCATTCCCCAAATTCTTTTGAGCTGTGTATTACGGTAGGTATGAAGTCACTGGAATATCTAAAGATTCACCGTCATTCAGACATTGCTCTCCGATTAGGCGAAGACAATGGACTAGTGAAGACTATGCACCGTAATGATTGAAGTTCCCAGAAAGAGAAAGAAATATACCAATTTATACATTGTGCAACACATATTTTTTACAATAAAGTCAATAAAGGTTTTTATGACTGAACCAAAGGTATAGTCTGGCTGCCACAACTTGCCATCCCAAATATTTTGATTGTGGAATATTCCACTTTGAATTAAAATTTTAAGCCGAAGGAGGCAGGTTGCCAGCTGAAGGCGTTTGGAGAGAAGAGGGGATTGTTGGTCGAGTTTGAATTGTATCACACTAAACTACACTTCTGTTATCGGCGATAGAGGATTGTTGTTGATTGCTGGTAGCGGTTAGCGATTATACGTCTATTTCTTTGTTATCTTGACTTGATCATTAATCGATATAAGAGTGAACCCTATGCAAGTTTGATCTACCCTTAAATTGATAATATGTTTCGAAAACCTTAAAGAAATATAGGCCCATAAAAGTAATGAATCGGCAAACATCGTAACTCTTGCACAAAACCAAAACCTTCCTTACCTTTTTTCGAAGTGGACTGTTCCACAATCAAAATATTTGGGATGCCAAGTTGTGGTAACCAGACTATAACTTTTGTTTATCAAGTGATATTATTGATGGCTAGTGTAAAAAAGTGTACGTTCATGTGTCTTATAATACAAAGTTTGGTTCTTCACAGCCATTGTTAAAAAAAAGAAGATACACCAAAATGATTGACCCTTTTCCATTTGCAGCATTGTTAATGAATTCTCCACCAATACCTCCAATGATAGCTTGTATAGTAACTTATCTCTGTACATTACCAGTGGATAAACTTTGTTTCTTTTTGAATAAAGCATACGACAGATAATCATGAAAGTTTTTAAAACTGCAGACCATCACTTGAAGCTTTGTTTTATTTCAAATATATTCTCTTCGTTATATTACTAATTAATCACTTTAACTGCTAAATAGTGTTGGTCTACAGATTAAGGTGACCATGCGTACTACATGTCGCAGTATAGTGTAGTTTATTATCCAACTATCGATCTATAAAAATTGTGCAATTTGCGTCCCGTTTATTTTTTATAGTTACTTTCAAACACAAACAACGTGGGGCCGTGGATAGTCTAGTGGTTAAGGCCTCGTTCTCGGAAGGTCCCGCGATCGAGTCCCGATACCACTGAAGACCTACCGAGTATATGCGGAGTACGTGCTCGTTAAATCTGTGGGTTTGAAAGTCCTGTGGGCGGCAGTTTCCCACGGGTACAGGTCCCTGGAGACTATTTCCCTCCCCTTCAGGGACATGTCTAAATTGTGGAGGTGGCGATAGATGGCAGCATCTGTCACTTATGTGTGTGTTGTGTGTGTCTGTCTTACTTGACGAAGGTTTATAAGCGGGTCTCTGACCAAGCGCACAAACCTGAATATATATCTACCAACCTACCAAATTAAGGTAAATAAAATATGACTAATGAAAATTTAGTGAGGAGATTTCATAAGTCGAAAAGTTAGCAACTGAAACAGATCTGGTTGGGATATATAGATTACAGAAAGTTATAGTGAGTAGCTGTTGCATAATTTATTCAGGAATAAGTGGAAAAGTTTTCCCATTGCGATTTTACAGAGATATGTTACCATACAAAGCCCTTAATAGGTTCTCAGTAAAAAAAAGTATCTTCAACTCGGGTTTTCTGACAAAGAGGAAGTTCAGCATTTTTCGGATTTCCGATTTTGTGTTGTATTTTAGAAGAATATTAAATTAGCAAACGAAATTACCAACAAAATTATTTATCAAGTTATAAAGCAAACAAAAACGTCAAAAAAATGACGTAATTACAAACGGTTCCCCAAGCCTTAGAGATCACTGCTTTCGTCCCGCGTGCCTATATCTCTCTGTGTCTGCGATGGAGAATGTTGGTTTAGTTTAGTTTAGTTTGAATTATCGTCGTACTAGAGCGGAGAATGTTGGATTCCTGTATACATGCTAATGGTTAAAAAGTGAAAAAAATCCTCTTAACCCTCTGTGCTAACCAAGCACACATACTTGAATATATATGTCTACCAACCAACCAACCCTCTGTAAAGTCGTAACGGACAGGTCGAAACCCAGGACCACAGAAAGTAATTCGGGCACAAGCGTCACTACCTTTTCATCGTTTTTCGCGGGCTTTTGAGATTGCTGCCTTTGAGTCGATGTAATTAAATAAATATTGGCCAGAATGAAGAAATATTTTAGATATAGGTGTTTCTCTACATTCTGATTCGATTTATTAAAAAATGCTGAACTTCCTCAGTATGACTGCTGTTCCAACTGTTAAAGTTAATCTCTCAGAAAAGCGTCAACCGTTTTCAATGATTTACAAACACCACAAGATTTTCCAACAACCAGCATCACGATATCTGTCTTATCTTATGTGTTTCTCAACATTCTAATTCAATTTTTAAAAAATGCTGGAACTTCCTCAATATGATTGGTGTTCCAACTGTTAATCTCTCAGAAAGCGTCACCGTTCCGATGATTTACAAACACACAAGATCCCTAACCGAATTTTACAGACATGTTACCGTACAAGACCCTTATTAGGTTCTTAGTAAAATAAAGAGTATCTTCAACTCGAATCTTCTGATAAGTGAAGAGCTCAGTGAAAGAGCGTGCGAAGTGACAAAAAGGTGTAAACGAGAAAATGAGCTTTAAAGTTTTTTTTTGCATTTCGGTACGGTTAGAAAAGATGCTTGCAAATGGTAAAAAAAGTACCTAACTTTAAGTTTATGAAAAAGAGGAAACTTGTTATCTTTAAAGGAGGTAATAACAAGTTCATTGACACAAATACCTCAATTTTTTTTAAAATGTCACTTAGCACGTTCTTCCACTAAGCTCTTCATATATATCGGTAGGATCAAACTGTTAAAGTATATCTCTGAGAAAGTTTCAATTATTTACAAACACACAAGATTTTGCAACAACCAAGCATCACGATATTTGTCTTATCTTGTTCAGTTTGGGCTTCCTGAAGCACTTACACCACATGTGCGCGAATGCCCCGCAGGCGAAGCTGCAGCCCACGATGAGGGCCACCGGCAGCCCACACATGACAGTGAGGCACTTGTAGCAACAGTTCCGCGAGTGAGTGAAGACGTGCTTCGAGTTGCGCCATACGCAGCCTGGTACTCCGGAAGGCTCTGCAATGACGTCGTCGAAGTCCACCTGGTGGAGAGATAAAAAAACTGAATAAATATGGGATTGGGGTTTTTAGTCAAGACCCCCCCCCCCCCCTCCAGATTGCATTAAATTAACTTAAATTGAGTCTTCCATCCCCAAAAGCAACAGTACCACAAGTTGTATTGGTTTGCTAACGAGAGCTAGAATCAGTCGTCGATGGTTCTAGACAATCCAACTCCAGCGTTATCTTTGACAGCCTTCAAAGCTGATCGTTAATCGGCGCGACAACCTGTGCAGTATTGCCGAAAATATTACACACTCAAAAGGTATCTAAAGGTGAAGACCAAGTTGCTTCGGCTTATACAATACAAGATTTGTTTTGATTTAGATAACTGGTGTTGTTGTTGTTGTTGCATGCCCCCGGAGGCCAGCAGTGCTAGAACAGGTCCTTGACATCGTACACCCTAGTGGTATAATAACTGGTAGTAACACAGAGGTAAAACAGCGCCATCTAGCGTGGATGTTATTTGAGGTTGCGTTTGCGGTGGACCATTACAAACTCTTGCACCATTTGCGTCTGATTAATTCTGCTGGTGGTATATTTTGTTTTCCAATTATGCCCCTTTGAAAATGGACTATTCAAATATACTCGATTCAGTTTGGCATAGGGTTTTAGTAAAGATGTCTCTGAAAAGAACGTATTGTGTCCCAGAAGCACACTAAACCGTGTCACTTTCTACATATTTTCGATTTCCTTCTGACCTTGCGATATCGAGTCGATATGGATAGAATATCGCGCGATTCTAAGTTCTATCTGGCACTATGAGTCAAATCATATATCAATAGTGCTATCATTATAATATTATCAATCACGTATTTATAATGGCGCAATACCATTTTTGAAACTTTGCTCTAAATGCTCTGAAGTACGGATAATATGGAACATTTAAGTTCTTTGATGACATTTTAATTTCCTTTTATAATTCAAGAGTCAAGTGTTTTACTTTGTTATATCTTTGCTGTATTGTCGTTCAATAAAATAAAATTATTTGTTTACTGACAGCGAAAATGTAGAAATGAATACTAAAAGTATACACTATACACTATAACTATAATATTAATTAGTTAATCTGAAAACTAAATTTAAAAAAATGATTGCTTTTTTTTCCGAATTTTGTGAATTATTTTTCGAAGTTATATTAACTGTTCGATGTTCAAAAATAAGTATAATTAAAATCATTATAGTTTTTTTATGATTTAGGCAAGTATTAAGTAAAAAATGGAATGCACATTTGTATAAACATATCGCATGCTTAGCGACGAAAATGTTCGATGCATAAAACGCTTTTTAATAAAAATCTTGAAAAAGGCGATTACTTTTAGCTGATTGTAACCTTCGTATTTCTTTACGACGTCTAATTTGTAAAAAAGATGCAATTGTAGTCAAAAATTTCGAAAAAATATTGATGGAGTCAAAAACCTTTCAAAGACTACTATTTGCTGGTTAACAGGCCACGCTATCAAATCCTGTCATAATGATTCACAATTTAACACGTTTTTAAAATAAAAAATAATCTTTCGTCTCAAACTTGTTTATCCATAATTAGGGGAGAGTACATTGGGACACTTTTTAGCAATTTTGATTTTTAATTAATATTCTCCCCTTCTTGTAAAATACTGTGTACGTATCGTAAAAAACCAGACCGCAGCGCTGTCAAAAAAAAAAAAAAAAAAAAAAAAAAACGCAGCGAAAAGGTAGGGAAAAAAAATTTGGTACTAGTATGGCACCAGCGTTTCGATCTTGGTAATATCGAGTAGATTATCGATAAAAGCTACTGTCAAGTACATCACCAAATATTTTCTATCGTTAATATGCTTAACAATTTTCGATTCAGAGTTTCATGTTTTCTGCTAATCAAAAGATCTTCCCTCCTTGCCCTAAGTGCCAGCCAAAAACCTAAACTGCCTAGGACTGGACTGGGACAACATACATTCTTCTCCCCTTTTGGTTTCGGACTTCCTAATTGTCAACGGATTCATTGATCTTTATTATTATTATTGATCTTTATTATTATTATTGATCATTATTATTATTATTATTATTATTATTGATCTTTATTATTATTATTGATCTTTATTATTATTATTGATCTTTATTATCTGACTCCGTCAGACCAGATGGGAATTAGCAACAACAACAACAATTTTCGACGCTAAGCCTAGCGATATAGTTTTAACGTATTATCATTCCCTATTTTGATTACCTGAAAATCAGTGAACAGTTGCAATCAGCATATCTTAAAAAAATATAAGCGCAAATATAAATAAATTACACCACAGCATTCAAACTTTATTCCAAAGTAACAGTCGAAACAATACAACGCCAAGCATTGCAAGAAGCTTCCACCAGCAGCAACAGCAACAACAACAAAGATGGTGGACGTCCTGTTGCAATTCAGAATGATAGAAAAGAACACACGCTCAAAGTACGAAGGACAGAGATGTAGGGGTTGCTAAAGGGAGGGACGTGCAGTAAAGCAACACTAAAGCACGAACAATCAGCATTGTGCAAACTTGCTCTCAATTTTATAAAGGGTGGCGTAAATAAAAGTGGCCCGGTTTATAAGTAGAGATAAGACATTAGAAAATGCTACCAAGTCAAAAGCCAATGCAAAAACAGGTTTGTCATGTAAAGTCATTGATAGCTTTAATATTAAGCCCAAACAGACGCTTTTCGAATTAATTGCCGGAAAATATTCCTTCTTCACCTGTGCGCTTATCTGATCAACGCACACATACACAGCTCGTAAATGATCCATGTGCAGCTCTAGACTAGTATCAACCGAACCAACGAATGAAAAAAAACAGGTTTGCCAAGTGAAGCCATTAAACGCTTGAATAATTAATGAAATCGACTCGGAGTCTTTCAGGCGACTTTAATAGTTTTTGCCGCCAAGCATCTCCTTTCATTCATAGCTCCACGCCATGGCCACTTTTATTTGCGCCACCCTGTACAATTAAAGCATAGCCTTCTACACTACAGTAAGATGACTGTTCATATTACAAAATTCCAGGTACTACTATTCATAGTTACCAAAGACTAACTAGACGGCAGTTAACTTAATCAGCATAAACACAAATAGCGTTACGTACTGTAATACTACAACGTCATCTAGAGCTATCCAAACACTATTGACATATATGACGCAATACACTATCCAAATGGTAGCGACATCAAAGGTTATTCCACTGTTATTGCAAAGTTCCTAAAAGTTTAAAAAAAATAGGCTCGTTTAAAACCAGTTATAACTCTTAAACAATTCTACTGAACCTTTTTAAGACATTGAAGTTTAAAATTTTTGCTGGCATTGCTGTTGTTTAACTGTTACTTTGAAAACGTAGAGTAAGTATAAAAGTTAACTCAAGCAGTTACTTCAAAAACAGGAACTTCAGTATGCAGTAATTACTTTATGAATAAAATAAACTGAAGTTAAAAAAAGAGCAGTTTCGAAATGTAAAAAATTAATCATAATTGTCGCATTGTAAAACATTTAAAAGTGTTTTAAGTAGTAGTTTTAAATTTCAATTTTTTTTAAACATATCTTATTTCCTTTTTTTATTGTTACTTTAAAGCCCATAATCATATATTTCTAAGCCACAACCCATTCAAAACAACTTTTATAATAATACTTACATTCTTAGTAAACGGATGCTTAAGGGGATACGGTACCCAAAATATTATTTTTAGCAATAATAACATAAACTTGTAAGTTATAGCGTTTTTATATAATGTTTACTCTAACTAAACATTTCCCAGAAAAATAAAAAATAAATATTTACAAGTAGTTCATTTTTTTTTAAAGTTAAAATTTTAAACTTTTTTAAAACGCTACTCCTCTTTTAATTTTAAGAATAACTCCACCAAACTTTTATAGTTTGTTTTTAGAACTATTTGTTTGAGAACTGTTCAAGGATTTTAAAATGTGCGCTACAGTAAAAAAAGTTACATGTATTTATACTGAAAATCGCAAAAAATAAAAAAAAATGTAAACATTTTTGAATGCAACATTTAAAAAAAAAATCTTTACATAGTAGACCTTATTCCATGCACAATTTTGTGCACCAATTATATAAGAACACAGGCTAAAAATTTCAAAATTCTAACTTAATTATCAAAAAAGCCTTAGAGCTTTATTAAACACAATAATTGAAAAAACGCGAAACAAAGAAAACAGGTTGATAGTAGACGAAGTACGGGTTTAAAGTTCGATGGATGTGACTCCAGAAAATGTTTTAAAACTTTTTTTCTACAGAAGATATCATTATGAAACTTTCAGTAAATGTTCAGAAAGATATTATGAACAATAAAAAATAAAAACTGAAAAATCGATATTTCGACCAATTTTTGGGTACCGTATCCCCTTAAAGAAAGTTACCAAACGTTGGAAAAATAAAAAAATGGATGGTGTGATATGGCTGAGTTAATAATGGGTAATGATATCAATGGGTTTCGTGTGAGGAGTAGCTCTGAAAAAATTATCAAGCTAGTGTCAAAATTCTGAATCATCAGTCTCTTTATGTACTCGTATTATTCCAACCGAAGTAGAGTTGAAAACTACACTTATAGCTACTTCACTATTCAAAACAACATACAAATGACAGCATTCTATTGCAACATTCAAGCCAGCATTGAAAATAGCACTAAAGCACCGAAATAAATTCGAAGCAGACATTAAACTACTAATACATTCAAGACATCCAAGCTAGTATTGAAAATGACACTTAAGCTTTTGCTGCAGAGGAAGCAGGAATGAAAAAGTCATTTAGCTACTGCTAAATTCAAGGCATTTGAAGGGTGTATTTGCAAAACTTACTTTCTCCAAAGCATAACTAAGATATAGAGTCCGTTATGTTAAGAGGGACTATCAGTCCCATAGAGCTAATGCATTAGTTTTGAAATCACAACTTTTGAAAAAGAATTGCTTGGCCATGTTATCCCATTTTCACCAGGTATGGGAATCATCATAACATCCATTTAAAACGAAATTGAAAAGAAAATAATATTCGGTTACTTAATTATTGATTGATAAAGTTTTAAAATAGTGTCGCCATCTGCTGTATATTTTTGGTATTTTAAAACTTCAAAAATATATAATTAAATAACTAGATAGCATTTTCATTTCAAATTTGTTTCATTTCGATGTTATGTGGATTCCCATACCTGGTAAAAAAAAGATAACACGGCAAAGCAATACTTCTGCGGAAGTTGTGATTTCAAAACTAATGCGTTAGCTCTATGAGACTGACAGTCCCTCTTAATTGACGACTTTTGATGAAGGTAGTTGGACAAAGTCGCAACTGAACGGGCCGGACACTATATCTTAGTGATGCTTTGGAGAAGGTGAGATTTGCACCCTTTTGTTTGAGACATTCCAGGCATTGAAAACGACAAACTACTCAGTGGTGGATCCAGAAATCGGTTTGGGGAGGGGGGTGGCTAGGATATATTTTAAACCATTTTAATTATAGGAGTTGAGTAATTTTCCATTAAAATTAATTAAAATTCATGAAAATGAATTAAAAAGCATTAATAAATAATTAAAATCTACAAATTACACATTTTAATTCATTGAAATCCATTTTATGCGTGTATTCGATTAAATTTTATTTATTTAGTGCACGATAATTTCACTTTGGGGGGTGCTAAAATCTCCCTAGCCCCCCACTCCCTGAATCCGCTACTGAAACTACACTGCTCAACACAATTAGGGGATCGCATGGTTTAAAACCCTTTCACCCTCAATAATTCGATTTGGAATCATCAGCTTGCGATTTTTTTTCTGACTAAGTTAAGCTCGCACTTATGTATAGTTTGATGAAGAATCATGTCTTTTGAAGAATTAAATAATATTGTTTTAATTAAATGACAATATGAAAAACATGGTAAAACAAAATTCACCCTGAAACAATTTTAGCAAATAAATATTGACCCTAAATACTTCATGCTTTCATTATTTAGATGTTTAAAAATTTATTTTAGCTATTTTTAATAGATAAAGTTTTGAAAAAGTTATTGTTATAATTTATTCAAAAGTATGATTCCAAATTTTTCCCTTTAAATTTTAGTTAAAAAAAATTAAGATTCCCCCCCCCCCCCCCTGTTTTTTACCATTTCATTCTGGATGCATAACGAATCTATTTGACATATTTTAGATTTTTAGAATAAAAAAATAAAAAGTTGGAACTGAAAAAGTACGCAAAGTGGTTCCCTGATTGTTTTGAGCAGTGCACTGCTACATGCAAGTCAAAAAAGGATTAAAAGCTAAAATAATGTATCGAGCCGAAGAAGCTTTCCCAAACAAGCTCGGGGACGGAAATTTTGACTTCATAGTTCCGAGTGACGTTATTCCGAAGATGAAGACAACCTGTCTCGAAACCTGTTAGGAGCCACTCGTTCACGGCTGACCACAATTTTAGGGTTCAGAATGCATCCGAACTAGTTTCTCGATCTTCGGCACTGGGAACAGTGACGTCAAAATTTCCGTCTACGCTCATGTTTGGGAGAGCTTCTCTGGCCTTATTATTGAAGTTGGCCGTGATCAGATCATGCTTCTGAAGGGGTAAGAAAGATGGTGTGAGGTGGTGTAGGTACTAACGGTGGTGAGGTATGAGGCGAGGGCTGGGGACGGTGGAGGCGGAGATTCGATCCTCTTCTGCTGTTGTTTCAACGGGACATCCACCATCCGGAGATCGTCGCGCAATTGCTGCAAAATCAACACACACCGGTCACAACCACATTTTTTTTGTAACATTACTACTGCATCACGTGGCTGAAAGGTTCCAACGCTGTTTTAACCCTTTTATGTACTGACGGTACTTATAAGTACCACTTTTAAAAAACCGCTGTTTCACCTTGTATTGTTCAATTTGGAGAAAACGTGGAAAGATGGAACTTTTTGATTGACACGTTCGGTGTGTAAGGCCTTTGTTTTACTTGTCATTGTTCGTGTGAAGGAAAATAGACGATAATTTGCTTGTATTAATGCAGTATGCGGTTTACACACTAAAGACTAAATTAAACAAAATGCCATTGTTGGTCAGTGAAATTTAGTTATTGTAAGTAGAATGGCGGAAAAAAGTAAATAAAATTCAGGTCTAAAAGGGAATTTTATGTCCCAACTATCTTTTACATTTTTATATTCTAATTAATTACAACAACGCACAACAAAATAGTCAAAGACAAATAATTTAAATTAAAACTTAATTCGGTGCATAGAGGGTTAGGATATACGATTTTCGCAACGTTAAGATAAGGATTAAGCTAAAGATTCATTACATTACTAATGCTTCACTTTTCTGCTAAAAGTACTCACAGCTTTGCAATACGAACGGGTTTTTTTTGCAGCATTACCATAATGCCACTTAAGGAATCATTATACTAATATGCTCCAATTTTGCTGAAAAGTACACTCTTAAAACAAACGAGCGGTTTTAACTCAGTCTGAGTTAATTTCCACTCCTTTCCGTGCCGAAAATGCACTTCTCCTATAGGAGTGAATTTCACTCTTTTTCGGAGTGGGTAAAAGAAATAAAAGAAAACAATCTGCGTCCTACACTCTTAAAACGAGCGGTTTTAACTCAGTCTGAGTTAATGTCCACTCCTTTCCGGTGCCGAAAATGCACTTCTCCTATAGGAGTGAATTTCACTCTTTTGTTTTAAGAGTATACTTACACCGTTACAATATAAATTGTTTTCGTAACATTCCCATACTGCAACATCTAAGGAAACATTGTTCGGTGCACGATTAAAAGTTGGCGTAAGTCTACTCTGTAAACAAGGCGGAAAGATGGTAAAATGTGCTGCACTGTGCTTGCAAATTTTCTTGAAAATAAATCAATAAATTAATTTTTTTTGTAACATTACTACTGCGCCACTTGGCTGCAATAGTAATACCCACAATGTTTCAATATAAATGGATTTCGCAACGTTATCATAATGTCACATATCTAAGAAAACGTCAACTCGGTGCACTATTTAAAACTGGAGTAATTTTACTCGGTAAACCAGGTGAACATAAAGTGGTACCATAAAATTAATAACGAAGAGCTTCTAAGGAGAGCAAAACTGATACCAATAGAATTTGAAATTAAGAAAAGAAAGTGGCGTTGGATTGGGCATGTATTGCGAAAAAATGAAAAATTCAAGCCAAGACAAGCTTTTGATTGGGATCCCCAGGGACACCGAAAGAAGGGAAGACCAAGAAACACTTGGAGGCGAACTATCGAAAACGAACTGAAGGAGGTGGGGACAACATGGCGGGAGGCGAAACATCTGGCCACCAACAGAGTGGGACATTGAGCTAGAAGGGAAACTGGAGTGAGGTGTCAGCAAACCCACTCACACCCTTTTGAGCGAACATGGCAGAAAAGGACTATTTTCCCTACACTTGTATGCAATGCTTGTATGCTACCCCTCTATCATATTGACTTGGGCTCCTAAATGTATTTTAACATTTTTAGTTCGAAAGAAATTAACTTTATTTAACTTTAAATTCCAACTTTTTTAAGAAATAACCATGTGGATCACTAACTAAGAACCAGCGAAGACGAACCCCATAGTGAAATAGGCTATTTTCTACGTTTTCTGCCCGGTTCGTTTCTACTGTAGTGCCGTGTATTTCTCCGCGTTTCGTTATGGAACCGGCTCGTTTGCTGCCCTGTTCAGTGAATCACACACCTCACTCCACGTTTCTTCTAGCTCAATGGAGTGAGATGGAAGAACCTGACGGAGGCTCTATTCTCCAGCGATGGAGTGCAAGAGGGATAAGTAAGTAAGTAAACTAGGTGGAAGATGAAACAATATGCTGCACTGAGTTTGCATGTTTTCTTGCCAATCGTCGCTCACGGGTTAAGGTGGTACGAAGAACTAACTGAGAGCTATTGATATATATATTAGTCAATATTTTTTTTATATAGTGCACATTATGGAGTTTCTGAAAATACCCGTCAACAATCTATCAAAACTTAGTTGCATGGAACTTATATTTTAGATATTTCGTTTAATACTATATATTCATTAAATTGTTTTATAATTTAAGTAATTTTATTAAAGAAATACTTACTAAAAAACTCGTAATAGCATTTTGCAATACCAAACGTTAATTTTACCATCATTTAGCAGACCTGGATACACGATAAACTTTACATAGAAATTATAGATTTTGTTTTAATTTTAGTTGACCTGTATTCAATTATTTATTCTACATATATCTAGATAAAAAGACATGAGTAAGTTCAGGACCACAAAAGTTGTGATTTGTTGGAGAATTAAACTGACAAGCTGTAAGAAATATCATCCGTACACGTCAAAAAATGTTGATGAACTTTCTCTATATTTGCAAAGTAGAAAGGTGCGTGCGTAAAATGTAATTTGATATCTGAATCAAGTGTCACGAAAAGTTCATCTTAAAAAGCTCACATATTTCTTCAGAAATATCATTAATACAACCAAAAAGTAACTTCTTTAAGTGAAAAAAAAATCGAACTTTGAAAATGAGGTTAAAGCTTCTTTGTTGTACCTCTGAAGGAGCAATTTTTTTATTCTTGAGACAGAAATGTTTGCATGATAATTAAAAAAAAGTCATACGCAAAAAATATTAAAAACTCATGTTTTATGTGCAGTACTAATGCTTGATCTCAGCAAATATTGTAATTGGTAAAACTTGACTTTTTACCTTTTGGTACAAAATTACTAGTGACTTATGCTTCTGTTCGGAAAAAATTATATCTTTCCTATATTTTCAATACGATTAAACTCTACTTGGAATAGAATTACTATACACGTGTTACTATATTTTGGACAGAGAAGTCAATTTTTACATTTTTGGACTCAGGCCAAAGAAGCTCTCCCAAACACGCTCGGGGACGAAAATTTTGACGTCATAATTCCGAGTGATGTTGTTCCGAAGATGAAGACAACCTGTCTCGAAACCTGTTCGGAACCACTCGTTCACGGCTGACCACATTTTTAGTGTTCCGAATGGGTCCGAACTAGTTTCTCGATCTTCGGCACTTGGAATAGTGACGTCAAAATTTCCGTCTACGCTCATGTTTGGCTTCTCTGGCCTTGTTCAACGCCATTTGGAAATTAGCTCTTCATTTATTATTATAATTATTGATATAGTTTCTTTGATTTAATGTAAAATTCGAGTCCGGGACCGCTCTTGCCTTTAAGATAACCCAAACAAAAAGACAAATTGGCACCCAGTTGAAACGTACATTTAAAAAATACGCATCAATTTTTATTTAAAATAAAAAATATTTTTTTTACTGGAATAAAACGGGATATTTAGGTAAAAATACTTATTATAGAGTATACCAATCATCATCAGATACAAATATATCACGCTTTCTGCAAACCCTAAGAGTCCCAATTTAAATGCCTTGAAATGATGATAATGATGATGAGAACATTAATAATAATGATACAAATGAAACTAATGATGGTGACGAAAAATTATTAAAAGAAATTTAAAAAAGAAAAATACAAAAGTTTGTATTGGTGGCTATTGTTAGCCTATTGAAGATATAAGTACTTCTAAAAATTATAAATCAAATTAAATGTACAACTTAAAAAATAGATATACAATTTGTACACGATTGCATTCATAGGGAGTCATAGGGTTATAAATGTACAATAGTTATTGAAATTTCTCTTTTTTAAAGAACAAATATTTTAGTCCATATATTTTTCTCGTGCAGTTCGTAGTAGTTTATCGACTATAGTTAAATATCGTCTGATATTTGTAACTTAATTTAGTAAAATAATTGTGTAATTAATAAGTTTAACACTTGTAGCCCTACCTCTTGTAGGTAAAATAATTGGGTAAATAATAAGTTTAACACTTGTAGCCCTACCTCTTGTAGGTAAAATAATCGGGTAAATAATAAATTTAACACTTGTAGCCCTACCTCTTGTAGGTAAAATAATTGGGTAAATACTAAGTTTCACACTTGTAGCCCTACCTCTTGTAGGTAAAATAATTGGGTAAATAATAAGTTTAACACTTGCAGCCCTACCTCTTGTAGGTAAAATAATTGGGTAAATAATAAGTTCTACACTTGTAGCCCTACCTCTTCGGAGGCTCTGCAAACCATCTTCCATGGGATATCCATGGGCACGACAACAAAACACTTGTAGCTTTTTGATCCGTTAAAATACAGCAAAAATCCTGCTTTTAAATGAAAATTGCTACAACGTTAAAAATCCGTTATTTAACAGAGAGTGTATTAAACCAAAAAATATTGTCCAAAGAATAAGCATTTCATGCCATTCCTCTACATAGGGTAAACAAATAAGCTTTTTACCTAATTGGTTTTTCAAGGTTAGTGCACATTACTAATTCCTCCGAACTCGCAACATTTTTAGAATGATTAAAATGTCTGTGTTTACCACAGTTAGCTATCGAAACACCTACTGAGTTATGCCACTGCTACAGTAAAATAAGGGGGGGGGGGTAATATATGGGGTAATTGTAAAGGGGTTTGGGGTTAATAAATGATGATTGTAATTTGCAATATTTAATTTTCCACATTTCTCCTAAACTACATCGAATACATAAAATGCTTTTGGCGGCATGTAACACGTGCTACGGAAGACATTTTTGCGGAAAAATATAGCCTCTCATGTAACGAAGGTTGTTTCAGATGACCTAAGTTTCCATTTTTCATTCTTGAGCTTCCGCGATTTCAGGAATCGTTTCAGGTTTCACTCTCAATGCGAGGTTGGTTGGTTGGTTGGTTGGTAGACATATATATTCAGGTTTGTGTGCTTGGTCAGAGACCCGCTTATAAACCTTCGTCAAGTAAGACAGACACAACAGACAACACACACATAAGTGGATCCATCTAATTTTTAGAGACAGAGGCCAACTAGAGGATCCCCAGAATTGGCTTGTCACCCCCAGAGGTGTTGATTTGGTATGGGAACTTAGAGGACTTTCGGACCCAACAGATTTAACGAGCACGTACTCCGCATATACTCGGTAGGTCTTCAGTGGTACCGAGACTCGATCGCAGGACCTTCCTATCCCGAGACCGAGACGCTGACCACTAGGCTCACTACGGCCCGGATATTTAGTATTTAGGATATTTTATACAGGGTGAAGTAGCCTAACAGTTAATGTTAATGTTAACCATTGGTAAGAACTTTGGGTTATTTAGAACAGGTATTTGACATAGTCGTGCTTATAGTTTTGTTGGTTGGCTAAAATAAAGTCGTACTACAGCGTATCTTATCCAAAGAGTAGCAATTCGTGGACTTCGATTGGTTTAGTCTCGAGATATCGGTTTATTAGACCTTACCGACCAGGCTATCCCGGTCCCGTTTATTGTTTGATGCTCTAGAAATATGCAAATGTCACCAGAGGACGGAACCAGGTGGTTGCAGGAATGCATCAATGTCGAAGGTAGACAATTTGAGCACCTGGATTAAGAATGTAAATATATGTCTGTAAATAAAGCTGTCACTTTTTAATGTGGTTCTTAATTACGATGCCTGTCACCAATAACTCTCCTGTAACTCTAGTACTACGATAATTCAACCAAACTAAACTTAACCTGTATTAAAATAACTGTTTCTGTATAAATAACTGTATACCTAGCTAACTGTTAGGCTACTTTTGGGCCACCCTGTATTTAGTATTTAGGATATTTTATTATTAGTATTTAGATTAAAAAAAAATATTCTACAGATTACAATACGATAAATTACGCAACGTGAAAATTGCAATGAGGTAACAAAGACGACGAAACGAACAATAAGTGAAAATTTAATCCTAATGATTTAGAAATTCCAATATTTTTTTATATTAAATTGAAATAATTAGATCAAATTGTATGAAATATATTTGATAAAAATTTTAGCCACAATATGGATTTTGAAATAAGTGATGAGTTTTAATAGAAATGGCTTATATTTGGCGAATATGTACAATATCTCTAACAATATTTTGCAGGACGGCATTTTATACAGTTTTTTAAATGTTCAGAAAACTTTTTTTTTATTTTAATAAAAAATAAAGAATTCATGAACAAATATTAGCCGCAAGAATGGATTATTATTTTCTTTAAATGTTTGCGCATTTTCAAATATTCAATATAAATATTAGTTCTTTTTTTTTTAAATTTTACCAGTTGTTTCGGTAAACAATTATTTTGAAGCACTGACTATTAAAATCAAGATCCCCAAACGCTTTTCTCTTCGTATCCATTCTGTGTACCGTATAAAATTGCATAGAGATTACGTTTTTACTCGAAAATGTGTGCCGTAACATGCGTTACATAGGGTTGTCAAAAACATTTCACCTATTTCTTAGTAGTTAATGGGGGCTGGGGAGCCCAGTCGGTTAGGCACTCGCCTAGCATGCGAAAGGTCCCAGGTTCGGGTCCGGGCATCGCCAAAATAACTGCCGACCTATAAACGGCCCGTGCAGCCAAAATGTCCGACGAATAATACCCCGTGTAAGGGAGTGCACGTTAAATATCCTTCAAAGTCCTAACGCTGCGTAAGATGTCGCCCTTAACGGTTGCGTTGGGTGCCTATTCAGGTGTCGGCTCGTCACTTGACTGTGGTTCTAAAATACGACGCCCGTCGCCAATAGCCCTCGTGTAGCTCTAGTGCGACGATAATTCAAACCTAACCTAACCTTAGTAGTTAATGAGAAATGTGAAAAAATTATAAAGTGTCTCAGTTATTTTGTCCGACAAATGTACCAATATAATTATCTCAATCGTAATGAACTCTAAGTATTAATAAAGATGTAGCCAACAGAAGTTGGGATAAATGGGTATATCGCGCATTCGGATATATCGCGTCTTGTATCATATCTCCCAATTTCCCCCTCGTTTTTTTTTAAATCAATATTTACTCTCCTTAAAATCGATACTAATATTGTTGGTTGGTTGGTAGACATCTATATTCAGGTTGTGTGCTTGGTCAGAGACCCGCTTATAAACCTTCGTCAAGTAAGACAGTCACAACATACAACACACACACATAAGTGGATCCATCTAATTTTAGAGACAGAGCCTAACTAGAGGATCCCAGAATTGGCTTGTCACCCCAGAGGTATTGATTTGGTATGGAACTTAGAGGACTTTCGGACACAACAGATTAACGAGCACGTACTCCGCATTACTCGGAGGGTCTTCAGTGGTACCGGACTCGATCGAGGACCTTCCGATCCCGAGACCGAGACGCTGACCACTAGGCTCACTACGGCCTAAAATTGTTGGATAAATTAATCTAATATTGGTGAGATGCAGTTAATAAACTTTCGTTCCTTGATATTTACCGGGAAGCAGGTTTTACGAGAAAAATTAAAGCAGCTAACTTTAGATGAATTTTTTACAAGAAAATGAGTGAATTATTTTATAGTATTACCTGTGCAATAATGTGTAATGATTATATTAACTAATAATAAGTCCTTTATACATTTTTGCTTCTTTTTTAGAGATTTAGTTTTATCTTTCAAATACATACTGTGCTTTAGTTTAAAAACTTTGTTTTGAACATAAATACATCAAAAGTATTATATTCATCAAGTCGCATGTTATATCGTGGTTTTTTGCTTGTCTCCCGGGAAGCGCGATATAACGAGGGGTGGTTGTATAAGGTAATGAAAGTATTGTGATGGGGTCGAAAATCCGAAATGTATTACACACTTGGAGGGTACTTATTCTGAAAAAGTGGTTTTTAAAGTATTTGTTAGGTTATGTTTGTAATTGGTCCGCCTGTCTGAAACCCATCTACAGATCGAAATAATTGAGTTACGGACTTCCAATTTCGTGCACGAGTATCTATCGGACGTCATAATAAGGTTTTAGAGAAAATGGCGCATGCGCAAAGGGTAGCTGCATAGAACTGTTTGGGTGTTAAAGTTATTGAAATTATCTTATTTGGTATATAATAGCCTTTAAGTGTGTTCATTGATTTATTGAGCTGGAATTGAAAGTCCAGTAGTTTGCACCAGAGGTTTTAGCTTCCACACTACGTTTATAACGTAAAAAGTGGAAGGCATTGTAATCTTTCAGTCCGTCTGTCTGTCCGCCACTCACTTTATAGCCCAAACTACAAATGCTAGGGACATGTGTGATACGTCAAAAAATTCAGCGCATCGAAATTAGAATACATTGAAAATTTCAGAAAAAAAATTCGAAGTACTACAATTATTTAAAAAACTGCAATATTTAATGCTCATTTAAAAAGCATAAGGAAGCCATTTTTATTAGAATTAAATCACCATTGCCATTCGCAACAATCGCTCGAGAAAACTTAATTCTTTTAGACAATAACTTAAAATAAATTTATTTTTGCGACATCGATCAGTTTGACATGACGTCAAATATATTTCACTACGAGATTCTTTGTACGTTGATATGAAATGTTTTAATTTTATTTAAAAGCGATAGGAATATTACATATATATTCTTTGAAATATAAACTAATTTTTGCAAACGATAAGTAATAATTATTGAGTTTTCGAAATAAAATAAATGAAACTAGCCAAATTTAGCATGTAAATGTTTAATATAGAATTAGTGGTGTGTTTGGCGCCCTTTTACCTGTTAAAGATAACTGTTGTGTGGAAGCGGGTTAAGTGACAGATTCTGTTACAAACCTACTTGTTTTATATTAGTATCTGTTTAGTTATACTTATATGAATGACCAAAAATATTTTCTAAAAATAATATCACCTTATACCGCCAATTGTCATAGAGCAAAACATTCTTCCTTTATACTAATTGCGATTTCAAGGTCTATGACATTCAGTGCATACCTAATTCCCTGGAATTGCAATAAACGCTTTTACAGTTATTAAACCGGCAGTAGCATTCATCTCAGTAAGCACCGAGGGATCTGCCGCTAAACCATCATCATTAGGGGAGTGGTTGTGTGATAATGAACTCAATTACATTAAAAAAAAAGATGTAACCGAGGATGGGTAATTTGATGTGATATTTACGTGATCCTTGTGCAATCAAATGATAAGTAAAGTTAGTAGGTTGGTATGTTAGTTAAGAGGAAAGGGGAGCAGTAGTCGGGTCTCCAAACCGAATATATATATATATATATATATATATATATATATATATATATATATATATATATATATATATATATATATATATATATATATATATATATATATATATATATATATATATATATATATATATATATATATATATATATATATATATATATATATATATATATATATATATATATATATATATATATATATATATATATATATATATATTCGGTACTATATTCGGTATGTATATATATACATATATATACATACATATATATACATACATATATATACATACATATTATATACATACATACATATACATACATACATACATACATACATATATATATACAGTAGAGTCCCGGTTATCCGAAATTCGGCTTAACCGAAAGGCTAAGGACTTTTTTTTGCTAGAATATAATATTTACGCATTACTGAGAGCCGCGGTAGCTCAGTCGTGTGAAGCGTCGTGCTCGCATCGGAAGGGTTGTGGGTTCTGTCCTCGGCGGTGCTCGCAATTCTGATGGTTGCTGGGTCGGTGCTTGTATTCGACTAAAGACCGCCGTGTTGCTAATGGTGGCTGGGGCACGTTAAATATGTCGTGGTCACAAAGTCCTCCATGTTCCCATACCAAATTAATACCTCTGGGGGTACCAGATCAGGGGGTTATCGGCCTTTGATCTGGATCAAAATTCCGATATGTGAGTGAGAATGGATGTGTGAAAGGGACCTTCCTGTAAAACGGATGTGTCATGCTGCGAGCAAAAGTCGGACTTCCTCCCTTGTGGAGCTCAATAAAAACGGAAGCCGCCCCACTTTGCCTTAAAATCGGGTAGTTCTCTACTCCGGGCTCGGTTACCGAGTGGCATTAGAAACAACAACAACGCATAAACGCAAAAATAAAGACGTACACAAAAAATAAATACGTACTTCCAAAGTTGGATTTATTTCTCAAAATAAGCAGTATTTTTTTTTGTTTTTGCTGATCAATTTTGGTTCGTTTTAAAGCAGCCCTGTCCCGCCATCTCTTAAACAAGAGAACGTCTGAAGTAGTAGCTTCTTCTTGCGCTTCTATGTATCTAAGTGCCTGATCTAAGATTTTTGTACTCCAGTATGCGAAATGCTGTACTTGTTAGACGCGAGCTCATCTTCATTATCGGGTTTGTTTTCGTCCCGAGTTACTGGTCAATTTTCTAGGCGTGAGGTGGATGATTCCCGATTATCCGAAAATTCCTATGGAATCTCGATTAACCGAAAGTGCTCCGGTTCCGTACCTTTCGGATAAGCGGGACTCTACTGTATATGTAAGCCAAATAATTCCGGCTGTATAGAATATTTTACAGGTGTTTTTTTATATGGTAAATGTAGCTGACTTAAAAGTTCTTAAAATAACAATTTTGATATTGTTTCGAATATATATATTTTTAAATTTTTAATCTTTGTATTTTAAAAATAAGCCCAGTGGCAGTGCGTCGCATTGCCACTAAGTCCGGGGATCGCCACAGGTCCGGCGATCGAGTCCCGGATTGGGCGAGGTTGACTCACCCGTTCATCTCTTAGGGTCGATAAAATGAGTACCAAGCATGCTTGGGAACTAAACACAGGGGGTTCCGCGTGAGGATGACCACCTGACCGGGACAATTGCCTAGCACCCCATCAGAGCTCTTGGTCACGAAAGCTGGAATGGGCACGGCAGGCCTTGGCCCACTTACGGGCTGTTGCGCCGAGGAGTTTAGTTTTTTTTTTATAATTTAAAAAATTAATTAATAATTTTAAATATTTGACTAAATATTCGAACCAATTTCAAAAAGCGGTATTATAGGGACGTTAAGTATAGCTACATTTATCATATAAAGAAGACCGTCTGTCAAACTGCCGCCGGAAATGTTTGGTTTAGAAGAAATTCTAACTTACGTGAAAGTATTGCTTTGCCAAATAAGCATTTATTCCCTTGGTATATAATAGTAAATATAAACAAAATAAAACAAATCCAAACGAAAGCTGAGAAAGTTGGAAAAAAAAGTTATTTAACTATTAATCGATAAAGCTTATAAATAGTGTCCCCATCTGTCAATAATTCATTGTCGTTTTAAAACTTCAAAAAATAATAGTTTAACCCCTTCAGCCCTGGCGTTCTATTATTAAAAAAAAGATTTATGTTATTTTACAGGGCTTATTTCTGAGAATTGCAACTAAATAAATGAAGTGTCTTATGGATACTATATTGAAAAAGAGTGCAATGTTTTTATATCAGGATGAAGTCTCTTAATTCGATTGTAATAATTTGTGTCTTCAAATCTTCCAGTGTTGGAAAAACAACTGTTACACTATTAAATGAAAAGTAAATTGATTATTGTTGGATTTGAATTGCATCATTTTAAGAAGTAGGGTGTGTTAAATATTATAAACACCAACATAACCGATTTATTCATGTTTAGAAAAAATTGAGAAACATAACCACTTACTCAATACGAAGTTTGACGTCTTTAAAACAGCCATTCGTAAATACCAAAGTAAATAACTAGTGCGACGATAATTCAAAACTAACCTAACCAAAAGTCAAAGTAAATAAAAATCCAAAGTTGAATTTTTTTTTACTATTACTTTTGATAAGGAGTCACTTAACCTCTTGCGACGTGGCGTCCTCATTTGGGGACATTTTTTAAAACCTCCCCACAAAAAATTAACATGTTAATTAGTTTAATTAGTTTGACCTGGTCCTATAGAAGAAGATCCAAAAATCAGTTTTCAGCCTTTTTTACAGGTATCAGTCATTTATTTCTATAAAAAAATGAAGTTGAACGAGGGTCAGTACGATATTAGATTTCTTAAAAAATAACTTTAAACTAGCTCTCTCTCTCTCTCTTTCTTTAAACTTTTCAAAAAGTTCTTTTAGTAGTTAATTTTAAAGGCATTTTGCATTAAAAACAATGTTAAAATAAACTGTTAACTACAAATAAGTGATACAGCCTTTTTTTGCATTTATAGCATGAACCTTAATCAATATTATACTTAATGACGAATGAACATATTAGTAGTTAAAGAATTTTATTATAGTTGATTATTATTATTACCAAATACTTTCACTATTAAATTTCCTTAACCCCCTTGCCAAATTTTTCTGGATCCGCCCCTGCTTAGTGATTACCATCAGGTCTCCTATTATAGGATCAAGTGACCCGAGTCTCCCTTACAACTCTTAAGTCCTTAACGGTCGGTAAAAAAAATTGCCACGCCGATAGTGACCTTTCTGCTAAAATTTAGCTAGTTCAGTTTAGTTTAGTTTGAATTATCGTCGCACTAGAGCTACACGAGGGCTATTGGCGACGGGCGTCGTATTTTAGAACCACAGTCAAGTGATGAGCCGACACCTGAGTAGGCACCCGACGCAACCGTTAAGGGCGACATCGTACGCAGCGTTAGGACTTTGAAGGATATTTAACGTACACTCCCTCTACACGGGGTATTATTCGTCGGACATATTTGGCTGCACGGGCCGTTTATAGGTCGGCAGTTATTTTGGCGATGCCCGGACCCGAACCTGGGACCTTTCGCATGCTAGGCGAATGCCTAACCGACTGGGCTTCCCAGCCCCTTAGCTAATTAAACAATAAGTATAAGAAAAAAGCAGTTAAAAAAACCAAAGCTAACGTTTTTATTCGGAAATTAAGATGTTAATGTTGCTCATAAAGTTTTCGTTAATAGTTTAATGAATAAATTCAATAATGGATTTGTCCGTCTTTTAAAACAGTATAGTCGAATAGGGGAAAAGTTATTAAAAATGTAATATTGGATTTTGCGTAATCCGTAAAAAAAAACAACGAGCAAATGAGATTAATCATTAATCATTCAAATAGGTTTTAGGGGGACTAAGGGGTTAAGAATGAGGTTAGGTTTGAAATAACGTCGCACTAGAGCTACACTAGGGTTATGAGGAATTTGCAGCGTATCACGGCTAACTTCAATAACAAGGCCAGAGAAGCTCTCCCAAACATGAGCGTAGACGGAAATTTTGACGTCACTGTTCCGAATGCCGAAGATCGAGAAACTAGTTCGGACACATTCGGAACCCTACAAATGTGGTCAGCCGTGAACGAGTGGTTCCGAACAGGTTTCGAGACAGGTTGTCTTCATCTTCGGAACAACGTCACTCGGAATTATGACGTCACAATTTTCGTCTCCGAGCGTGTTTGGGAGGGCTTCTTTGGCCTTAGTAGTTGAGTAGGCCGTGATCCTACTCGAAATTACGATACCTTTTACTAAGCAGTAGATTCCGAATATCAGTTCAAAAATCATTTAAGTGAGTAATTTCGAACGAAATATGCACTTTAAAATTCAAGTGACCGAAATCTGCGTAGGTGATCTACACTCTTAAAACAACGAGCGGTTTAACTCAGTCTGAGTTAATTTCCACTCCTTCCGGCCGAAAATGCACTTCTCCTATAGGAGTGAATGTCACTCTTTTCGGAGTGGGTAAAATAAATAAAAGAAAACAATATGCGTCCTACGCTCTAAAACGAGCGGTTTAACTCAGTCTGAGTTAATTTCCACTCCTTTCCGTGCCGAAATGCACTTCTCCTATAGGAGTGAATTTCACTCTTTGTTTAAGAGTGTACTAAGTTGATGAAAACATAGGGGAATATTTACTCATAAGTTTAAACCATCGAACATTGGAAAAAAACACATATGGTAGAACTCTAAGTATCCTAATCAATTGGGACTAGACCCTATTCGGTTAATATAGCCAATAATACAACCACAATTTGAGACTTTTCATCACAATAACGTACGCGCTGTCAATAGACGGGAAGCGAACGGTCTTCATTGTTGCAGCTGCAGTACTGTGCATACACTGTAAGTACTGTATACACACACAAGGTAACAAAAAGTATGTTACTTTTACACAGAACAAAATTTTGTTGAAAGAACAAAAATTTTGTTGTTTCAACAAAATTTTTTGGTCAATATAGCGCCAACAACAATTTGTTGTCAGTACCAAATTATTTTGTTGAAATTATTTTGTTGATTCAACCAAAAATGCGCCAAACCGAAAATGCGCAATGACCGACCACAGGACTTTCGGACCCAACAGATTTAAAGAGTACGTAATCCGCATATACTCGGTAGGTCTTCAGTGGTACCGGGACTCGATCGCGGGACCTTCCGATCTCGAGACCGAGACGCTGACCACTAGGCTCACTACGGCCCCAAGTTTCTTTTGAAAATAGCAATATAATCCATTCACTACGATAATGGCCGAATGGCGCCTTAATTTTCTTCGAATTGCCGTTGATGACAGGGGCCATGACGTCACAGTTAAAAACAGCCAATAGCAGGCCGAGCTTACCTCAACCAAACGGGTTTTGTTGTGGTGAAAATACTCGCTTTGTTGGGACAAGTAAAATATTGTTAAGTCAACAAAATTAGTCAACAAAACACGTCAAAAAAAAAAATTTGGTTCTCCCAACAAAACATTTTTTTTCTGTGTACAGAAAAAAGATCTGTCAGCTGGTGTACCAGAAAAATAACGTAAAATAAATAGAGATAATCTTAATTTAATTGAAGAAGTTTTTTTTAAATTTGAACTCAAAATCTGTTGTTTAAGGGGATACGGTACCCAAAACGTTATTTCTAGAAATAATAACATAAACTTGTAAATTATAGTGGTTTTATATAACGTTCACTTTAAATAAACATTTTCTAGCAATGAAAACAAATATTTACACGTAGATTTTCATTTTTTAAAAAAAAAGTCAAAACTTTGAACTTTTTTAAAACGCTACTCCATTTTCAATTTTGAGAATAACTCCACCAAACTTTTATAGTTTGTTTTTAGAACTATTTGTTCAAGAACTGTGCATGGATTTTAAAATGAAAGGTACTGGTATAAAGGAACATGCATTTATACTGAAAATCTCAAAACAATTACAAATTATTGAATTCAACATTTAAAAAAAAAAAACTATACATAGTAGACCTTATTCCATGCACAATTTTGTGCACAATTTATATAAGAACACAGGGTAAAAATTTCAAAATTCTAACTCTTTTAGAAAAAATATATTAAACACAAGAATTGAAAAACGCGAAGCAGAGAAAACAGGGTGAAAGCAGACCTAATACGTATTCAAAGTTATAGGAATGATTCCAGAAAATATTTAATATTTTTTTTTCTACAGAAGATATCATTATGAAACTTTCAGTAAATGTTCAGAAAGATAATGTGAATAATAAGAAGTAAAAACTGAAAAATCGATATTTTGACCAATTTTTGGGTACCGTATCCCCTCAACAGACAAATTATAGAAAAAAACGAAAATTTACCTCCCCACTCACCCAAGCCATAGACACTAATCACAGTACTAACGAAGATTGATAAAGTGCCTACCCCAGAATCGAAACATGGACCTTTAGATATCCAGTCCAACGCTCGCCCAACTAAGCTAGTTGGGCACGGAGACAATCCACAACAGTTGAAATGCCTCTTCGGTTGCAGTCGAATACTCTTTACTCGATTAAAAACAGAAAAACTGTTTTTCTTAAATACTTAAAACAGTTTATTTTTACAGAAAAAACTGTTAAAAGAAAATGACAGAATTTTTCTGTAAATACAGCAGAACCTTGATTATCCGAATTAATTGGGACCAGAGGTAAGTCGGAAAATAGAAAATTCCGGATAATGGAAATTTTTCATTGAATAGTAAAACTTAACGTACAGAAGAGCGCTGAAAGTCCGAGGACCTCAAATTCACCATCCTCCGAAATCTACACTGGCTTTGCAGTTGTAAACATTGAATTTTAGTATTAATTTATCTCTGAAACTGAGACTTGCTGACAAAACGAAAATGCTAAAACATTTTAAAATTCTATTCTTATTTTTAGATTACGGGAGTTTTCAGAAAATTTAGGATTGTTAGAAATTTGTTTTTACTTCTTTCAGTTGCCGGATTTCGTAAACGCTTGAATTTTACGGTTTCAGAATCACCGGAGAATTCCGATTTCAGATGTAATGTTGACTTGGGGGCAGTCGGTTAACAGAGAGTTCCGGATAAAAGAGGGACGGATAATCAGGTTCTACTGTATATGGTATTTTTCTGTAAAATTAACAGTTTTAGCTTACACACTACGTTTATAACGTAAAAAGTGGAAGGTATTATAATCGTTCAGTCCGTCTGTCCGTCAACCACTTTCACAGCCCAAACTAAAAATGCTGCAGGTAATTGTAATTCGTCAAAAAATTCAGCGCATCGAAATTAGAATACATTGAAAATTTCAGAAAAGAATTCGAATTCGATGTACTTCAATTATTTAAAAAAAGGCAAAATTTAATGCTCATTTAAAAAGCATAGGAAGCCATTTTTATTAGAATTTAAGCACCATTGCCATTCGCAACAATCGCTCGAGAAACTTTAATTCTTTTAGACAATAAATTAAAATAAATTTATTTTTGCGACATCAATCAGTTTGATATGACGTCAAATATATTTCACTACGAGATTCTTTTGTATGTTGATATGAAATGTTTTCATTCTATTTAAAAGCGAGGAATATTACATATTTATTCTTTGAAATATAAATTAATTTTTGCAAACGATAAGTAATAATTATTGAATTTTCGAAATAAAATAAATGAAACTAGCCAAATTTAGCGTGAAATTTTTAATATAGAATTAATGTTGTGTTTGGCGCGTTTTTTCCTGTTAAACACAAATGTGTGGAAGCGGGTTAAGTGACAGATTCTGTTACAAACCTACTTGTTTATAGTCTAGTTAAATACTCACTTGTAGGTACTCGTTAAGATTGTTGGGATCTCTGTTCACCACATCCATGATCACGATGGTAGGGGCAGGCTTCTTCTCTTGGGGGGCCTCCCCTCCACCGAATAGGGTCGAAGCGGCCGTAATAGTATCGCCAAACGATTTTCACCTAAAATCGTCTGCTGCGGCGAGAGGATTTCTCAACTCCCCCACTTTCTTCGCACTAACGATTCTCGCGCGCGCTTCTTCGGAGAGAGTTTTTCTTTCGATTAACGCGTCGTCATGGTTACTTTGTACACAAAGCCTTTAATTTTTTATTCTTGTAGTTGTCGAGTTAAGTTGTAAGAAGTTTCGTCTTTGTTTTTGATTGGAGAAGTGGGTCACTCTAAAAAACAAATTACAAATACGAATTTACAATAATCATAGCCACGATCGCCATCTATTCTTCAGGCGTACCAATGTATTTTATTTGAACAACAAAAGGAAATCATTGAAATTTTTTACTTTTACATAGATTAAATTTCAACAAACGTAAATCTAAAACTAAAAACCTTAATGGTGTGTTCTGTAGCATTTGGGGTATTTTAGTTTTTGTACTCGCTGTTTCTTATCAATAGAAATTTCCTTTGGCGATTCGGGTGGTGGCTATTACACATTCTATACATATTGTATGTCCATACACGACAAAACGTTGAGACACATTGCGAATTTCATTCACATCTTTTTTATATCTACTATGTACCTGGCATTTTAACACTTGGTGACGCTGCTGTTTTGCAGACTGTGCTGCCAATGGTGCGAAAACCTCAGGAAAATGACTAACGCAATCCAGGAATGCCCATCCACACAGTTTACCTACTCAGTTCCAGAACGAACTGCTCAAATCAAAAGCAAAAAGTGTCAGATGGTTCAACAAGTTGCAAAACGTATTTTCTATGATACCACTAATTCTGTCTGCATGCATTTTTTTGTGTGCTTGTTTTAGCTTGATAGGGAGCATAATCTTCAACGGCGAAGATGCCTTGAACGTCTTAGTAATGATTGGAATGTTTTATTTGGGATTCTTGACCACATTTGACTTGGTCGCCATCATTTGTGTTGCGGGTCAAGCTCCGATTGAAATGTCTGCGTTCAGAAGTGCTTTTATGGACAAAATGGAAGAACGCCATTTACTAGGCATGGCACAAGAAAATTAAAGATTGGAGAGACTGGTGACGGGTGGAAACGTCGTTCAATTTAGAAAAAGCTTGTTGTTAACATTTCTGGAAACGGCTCTCACGTACACATTTCTTTTAGCTAATACAAACAGCACAGAATAACTATATTAAGATTACTGAGGTATAAACATTGTCCGTCATATCGAACTGTTTTAAGAATATAATTAGATGCAGCAAAATTTACCAACTCTACAGTTTTTTCGAACGTAGCAGAATTTGTTTGCATTGGTACTGAATGTGTTCACGCTCATTATATAAATACACAAATGATATTCTTTATTCACTGTCTTTATTTCAGTATAAAACAATGATAGTTCATATATGGGCAGTTCTACCATAATTTTTAATTTCAGGTATAAAAAACTTTTGAAATTTATTTTTTCAAAATCACTTTAAATATTTGTAAAAAGGTTTATGAGGGTTCTAGAATTGCAAAAAAAAAAGTTCAGCAAGGCTCATTTGAATTTTTTTTTACAAAAAATTTGAAACCGGTTTAAACTGGCCTAATGAAAATAACTAATTTTCAATGAAACCGAAGTCACGAACAAACCGGTTAGTTTTAAAACCGGTTTCGATTTTCCATCCCTAGATCATTGTAACGGTTAGGAACGGAAGGTAAAGAACGGACGGTAAGGAAATTCACGATGTTTTCCGGTCTTTTTTGTGTTGCAACTAACTCCAGTTTAATAGAAATTGATTTTTTTACTCCTTATACACCACTTAAACATATTTCTAGAAAAAAAAAATCCAAGTATTAAGCAAAAATTAACCTTAACCATGGGGGATTGTAAGGAAAGTAATAAAGCCACGCAGCTAATTTTACTGGGGTTTTTAATTTTTGGGCTTATTGGTGAAGTATAGCAAAAAAAAATTCGGCTACTAACTGAAATGCGAGTTTTCTGCAATACAGTTTTCATGATTGAAGAATCACTGTAGCTAAATCGGCATCCTCCTCGCCACTTTAGTAATGGCGAGGAAAGGCACTAATTTTTATATATATATATAATATATAATATATATATATATATATAATATATATATTATATATATATATATATATATATATATATATATATATATATATATATATATATATATATATATATAATATATATATATATATATATAATATATATATATATATAAACAAAAAAAATGAAATACATAAAAATAAGATATGGAAAGAAACCAAATATATTTGAGAAATTGGTTGTCCTCGGGGAATTTTTGACCGTCGAGGACGGGAGGGCGGGCGGTTTTTCCAGCCCTGATACATTTTCAATTCTCTTTTGTTTCTTATACAATGCATTCCGTAATCTTAATTTTGTATATTCTGACGGATGCATTGTTATCACGAATGAATATTTTAACCGGTTAAAAATTTCTGGCATTTTCAATTGTTGTAACCATATACAAAAATAAACAATGATAAAAGTTCCGTTGTTATTTCTACGTTTACTTTTTTTAAGTAAACGTAGTACGTAAATTTGAAAAAAAGATAACTTTGAAAAAAAGTAGGTTTGTAACAGAATCTGTCACTTGACCCGCTTCCACACATTTGTGTTTAACAGGAATAAACGCGCCAAACACAACATTAATTCTATTTTAAACATTTACATGCTAAATTTGGCTAGTTTCATTTATTTTATTTCGAAAATGCAAAAATTATTACTTATCGTTTGCCAAAATTAATTCATATTTCAAAGAATAAATATGTAATATTCCTCGCTTTTAAATAGAGTGAAAACATTTCATATCAACATACAAAGAATCCGTAGTGAAATATATTTGACGTCATTTCAAACTGATCGATTTGCAAAAATAAATTTATTTAAATTTATTGTCTAAAAGAATTAAAGTTTCTCGAGCGATTGTTGCGAATGGCAGAGATGATTTAATTTTAATAAAAACAGGGCCTTTAGCTATTTGTAATTCAAAGTTTTAAACGCCAAAATTAACTATTTTCATTAATCTTCTTTCTCAGATTTAATAATTAGACTTTATCGTTCGCTAAATTTGTTTGAAGTTAGAAGAATAATGATGTAATCTTTTTTAATAAATATTTTTGTGTCGCCTTAATTTCCCATTTACATTTCTTTCGAAAAAATTCACTTATTTATAGTTTGTTAAATTAATTTACAGTTCAAAAAATATATAGTTAGTACAATTGATGCTTTAAAAATAAAAACGAAACTTTGCATATTTTTTTATGCCAAGTTAGAATTCTCTATGCACATCCTTCTTCATACATAGATAACGAACCATCAAAAGAACTCTATTGTGATATTACAACAATCCAAACTGAATTATATCACATAAATAAATATTTATATTTTTATTTCAAATAAAGTTTTTCGTACGTTTAAAGAAATGGCAACAGTGAAAATATTGAATAAAAATGGAATTTGCATGTTATTTCAATGTAGATTAAATTTTTAGTTATTTAAATTGTTGGAGGTAAGAGAGCTATTATGCAACTAATATCAGAAGAAAAACGACTACAACACATTTTTGGAACAATCAGAAGGAGAAGCCTTTATTAATAGCACAGTCGGGGTTATTATATACAGAGTTATACTTAAATTTTCATAAAGTCAGTATATATAATGCGGTTAAATTTAAACCGCTCTTGACCGACACAAAACAAACAGGGAAAAATACTTGGTATGGATTTTGGCTCCAACATGCGGCCCCATCGGTCAAGAAATAATCACTAATTAAATAAATTTACCAAATTTACAAACATCAATTAATACAGATTGAAATCTTGTTTTCCTTAAAGGCTTAGTAAGAAAATCTGCAAAGTTCTTTGAAGTATTAACATATTTCGAGTCAAACACTTTATCTTTTAACAATTGTCTTACAAATTGGAATTTGACATCGATATGTTTAGTTTTATTACTTTCTTGTCCATTTTTGGTAAAATAAATCGATGCCTGATTATCACAATATTGAATTGGAAGTATATCTGTAAAATAAATTTGATCAGAAATACGTTTAAACCAAACCAATTCTTTGACACTCTCGGTCAAAGGAATAAACTCACTTTCCATTGAACTAAGTGCTATGCACTTTTGCTTGCTCTACTTCCAAGTTACTGGAACACCACAAAAATAAACAATATATCCACTAATCGAATGTCTATCATTTGTCTTACATGCCCAATTGGCATATGAATATGCACAAAACAAAGAATTATCAATACAAGACAAATTAATTTTATAATCATTAGTGGAAAAAACGTAATTTAGAATATCTACAACAACTAGCCAATGCTGAAAATTATAACCATTGCAAAATTGTGCCATGGTATTAACTGAAAAAGCAATGTCTGGTCTAGAACGAATAGCTAGAAATGATAGACAACCTATCAGAGTATGATAAGGAAAAGTTTTCGCATAACATCATTTTCTTCAATTACACTTACTCTAGCAGGCAAACTATAACCAACCTTAAAAGGCAAGCTTGGATTACTTTTCGGCAAGTCTTTAAATTTAACTATTAGTTTATCTATATAAGTTCCCTGATGCAAGTAAGTATTCCATTAATTTCTTCAAATTTTACACCCAAAAGATATTTAACTTTTCCTAACTCTACAATATTTAATTTACTTTTGATTAAATTAATAGCAATATTTAAAACATTTTGATTTTTACCAAAACAAACCATATCATCTACATAGACAGTTAAGACAAAAAATTTTGTTTAACATATAGGTACAATGACACCAGTCCAGTTTCACAAATCCTAGGTCTTTCAGGATTTCGTCCAAAGTATTGTGCCACTGTCGACCACTTTGGTGTAAGCCATATATGGCTTTCTTGAGTAGACAAACCTTATGTTCTTCACCTCTTGCTAAGTGTCCTTCAGGTTGGCTCATGAAAACTTCTTGGTCTAGGTTCCCATATAAGTAAGCAGCTCTCACGTCTAACTGGGCATGCAACCAACCTAGCATAGACACTAATAATACAAAGAGAAATTTGATTAGTGAAAAATTTACAATGGGTGAATACACATCGAAATAGACTTTATTCTTGGTTTGTGTAAATCCTCTCGCTACCAATCTACTTTTGAATCTTTTGACATTGTTTTTGTCGTGTCTTTCTTGATTGAAAAAATCCACCTACTACCAATGATTTTTGCATTTGGTGGTGGGTTAACCAATTCCCATACTTGTCTTTCACGCATAACGTCCAACTCTGCTTTCATGGCCGCGTCCCAACTATTTTTATCAGGAGACGTTTGCGTTTCATGAAAGTTTCGCGGGATTTCGGTTAAGTACGTTTCGTTAAATATTTCATGTATAGATTCGTCAAAATCACTAAAACACGAATTTTCATCACTTTTAGGTTCTTTCTTTTCCTTTAAAGTTAAACTTTTTAGGGTCAAAAGGTATTTTATTTTTGTTACAATGTTCTTTCACATCGTTAAGTGATCCAAGTCTAATCTCACTATTTGGGGGATAATAATAAACGTAAATCCTGTTACTTCGATTTCTAGGACTCAACTCTACGCCACTGATCAATATTGAGAGGCGTTAGTTTATCAGATTCCGGTTCACTGTCATCAGCAATTTGACAGTTATCCACTTGAAAAGTTATATTATTTTGCACTTTTGAATTCCCAAATAATGATTTCACCCCATTTTTATTTTCATCTACACGAAGTGTATAGTTTCAATTACAGTTCGTTCATTAGGGAGATATACTCGATATCCTTTACGTTTAACTGCATAACCAATCAAAATCCCCAATTTTGCTTTAGGTTGAAGTTTATTTCTGTTAACTTTAGGTACATGGACATACGCCAACGATCCAAACACTTTTAGGTGCTTAATGGATGGTTTAAATCCTTTCCAAATTTCTATTGGAGTTTTACCTTCAGTTAGTTTATGTGTGCAACGGTTTCTAACATAAACAAGTGTGTTTAACGCTTCAGCCCAAAAACTAGGTTTTAGTCCGCTGTCCTGCAGTAACGATCTTATCCCGTTTAAAGCAGCGTAATTAAAGTTCTCGGCTAATCCGTTCATTTCCGGTGAATAAACGGATGTGCGTTCGGCCTTGATACCTAATTCATTCAGAAATTGCTCGAATTCTTTGTGAACGAATTCCATGCCGTTATCACTTACAACGGTCTTTATATTTTTGTTAAGTTCACGCTCAGAACGTGCCAAATACAGTTTGAAACAATCAAATACTTCACTTTTCTTTTTGATTACTAAAACATCGACTTTACGCGAAAAATCGTCAACGATCGTTAAGAAATAGTTATGACCGCCTATAGAGTTAACGGGAGAGGGTTCCCAAACATCACAATGTACTTTTTCGAGGCATTCGGTAGTTTTACGCTCATAAACATGGTTTCTTTTAAATGAGGTACGATTTGATTTTGATACTATACACAAGTTTCACAATTTTTATTTGCTTTAGTTAACTTTAAATTTTCTAACCCTTTTACGCTTTCCTCAGCACTCATTTGCTTTAATAGAGGATAGTTAACATGACAAAACCTACGATGTATTAATTCGCTAACTTAGCATACATCGCAGAATTTACATTAGGTTTTTGATCTCTAGGAAATGCATAAATTACATACAATTTATTTTTAACGTGAGCAGTAAGGAAATATTTACCATCCGGATCATAAATAACCATTTTTGAATGTCCCCACTCTACTCTAAACCCAGCAAGATCCATATTTGCTCCTCCGATTAGATTACGTCTCATATTGGGGGCGTACATCAGCACATTAACAAGATTCATATTTACATTACCCGAGACATCTTTTACGATCAGCGGAATGTTCCCCATTCCAGTCACTAGAGAGGTAGAATTCTTATCTCCGATAAGAGCTTTTGTCGGCGGAAGCCGCTTGAAGTTCTGGAACAGATTTCGATCGTTGCAGAAATGCGTAGTTGCAGCAGAGTCCACCAGAAACTCAACCAATCCACCGTCAGTGTTAAATGCTCCTGGACTTGCACTATCTTCTGTTTCACTGTAGAATGTATTCTGTGTTTCTTCGTTTTTCTTCTTGAAGCACCGGTCTTCTGTATGGTTCTTCATTTTGCAGTACGGCCCCATTCTCCGACGTCGGTCATTGCCGTAACCACCTTTTTCTTCTCTTGACGTCTTGGAGGGTTCCAGTACGCGACCACCTGACATCCTGTTTGTTTGATCTTGGGATATTCTTTCTGTAAGGTCTTGACTGCTTACTGGAGTTTGAAAGATAGGCGTCTGCAATGATAGAATCGGATAGTTCATCTTTTTGTTTCAGCTTTATTCTTCCAGATTCTGCCACCAGCTCTCTTTGCACTTCATCAAACTTGAATTTTTCATCTTCTAATCGATACAGAGTCTGGACTACACTGTCGTAGTCTGTGGGTACCCTACGTATCATCTGGAAACACACCAAGAGATCGGGTATATTAAATCCAGCTTCGTCGATCTGTACCTTCTTCTCGTATACTCTTTTGCAGAAAATCCCAATAGTTTCCCCCTCCGAGTCAAATCGTAGCTCGTTTGAACTCGTCCATAGTGTTGCTAGTCTGGCTTTACTCTTCGGCTCGAAATTTGATTCTAACGTTTCCCAGGCTTCTTTTCCATCAGTGGTTTGGGATATTAACGTTTGAAATTTCGATTCCATGCCCTGGTAAATCGTAGTATACGCCTTGTTTTCCGAAGATTGAAGTCTCGCTTCTCACGAGCAGTAGCGTCTACGGCAAGCTCATCTTCTTTACCAGTCACAAATTCCCAACATGCTCGATCCATCAGGAGGACTTTCATGTCGTGTTTCCATATCGGACGTAATTGGTGCCGTCTAGTCGAGGGAAAGATACGGTTGATCCGGAGTCAGCCATAGTCCAAGACAATTTATGTTTTACAAAGGATTCCTTGATATCAGTTACGTTTAGTTTAATATTTAAATTTTCGAATTTTACTTAAATTCCTAATTAGCTTCTCAAACACGCAAAGTGGCCCATAACCTTGTTGGTGGGCAAGAGCTATTATGCAACTAATATCAGAAGAAAAACGACTACAACACATTTTTGGAACAATCAGAAGGAGAAGCCTTTATTAATAGCACAGTCAGGGTTTATATACAGAGTTATCATACTTAAATTTGCATAAAGTCAGTATATATAATGCGGTTAAAGTTAAACCGCTCTTGACCGACACAAAACAAACAGGGAAAAATACTTGGTAGGGATTTTGGCTCCAACATAAATTTTAAATAAACTTCTAATTTAAATTTTTTAATGAAATTTGGAATGTAGCCTAATCTGATTTTTTGCTTTAAAATGACGTATTCCACTTGTCTGTGGGACTTGTGGATGGCAACAGAGAAATATTGAATAAAAATAGAATTTGCATGTTATTTCAATTTAGATTAAATTTTTAGTTATTTAAATTTTAAATAAACTTCTAATTTAAATTTTTTAATGAAATTTGGAATGTAGCCTAATCTGATTTTTTGCTTCAAAATGACGTATCCCACTTGTCTGTGGGACTTGTGGTTCTTTCTGTGAAAGTGGGTGACGGAACGGACAGACGGACTGAACGATTATAAAACCTTCCACTTTTTACGTTATAAACGTAGTGTGGAAGCTAAAACGAGCTTACAAATCATTATTTACCTATTATTCAACATTAAAAAACCTCTACCTTTAATTGTATCCCACCAAAATGTACTTAAAATACAATTTAATTGCCTGTTAAAAAGCACACAATAAAGAGTGTTCGTAAAATTTTTGGTAAATGAAAAATATATCCAAATTACAAGAATAGAACGGTTCGGAACGACTGAACTACTGAATAGTTCGGAATTAAAATAACGAATGTTTCTCGAATGTCCGTTTTAGTCAGTCCGCCAAATCCCGATTTTTGGCCGAACCCTGCACTGAGAGGTTAAGTTTTTTTTATTGATAATTCTTATAGATTCGAGGGTGTAGATTACAAATCTAGAAGGTACTTTTTTGGTACCCTTGAGCATTTTTAATTATTCAAGATGGCGGAGACGCCATCTTGAACTTTGTAATCTTATAATATTTGACGATCTATTCGACAAAAAAGTGAATAGTTTTTGTCTTTATAGATGCATTTAGTAATAAAGAATCACAATTATCAAGAAAATTTAAAAAATAAAAAATTCAAAATGGCGGAATCCGCCATATTAGATTTTTTTTACTTTTAATATATTTGTTTTATATTTAACCCCAACAAAATATTTATTTTTAAGTATTTTTTAATGCTTGAAAAAATGCCCGAAAATTGTTAAAGAATTATTTAAAAATCAGATCACGTTTGCGACACCTGCCGGGGTTTGGAATGTAATTTATAGTGACATGTGGATTGAAACTACATAAAAACTTCGGCCATGGTCCAAAAGGGATTGTCGGAATAACTTTAAAGCCAGTAACTCTAAAGACTTGGGCCTAGAGTTTACATATTTGTACTTAGTTAGAAGACATATCGATAATTTTGTAGTAAAAATATACCTAACTAGAAAAGAATTTTTAATTTCGACTAACAGGTTAAATCGCTTAATATAAGGGTTTTAAAAAAATCTAAAATGAGAAAACTCCAAAAACTTGAATGGAAAACAAATTCAGATATGTTGCAATTGTGTTTTCTTATTTATGTTGTTTAAACCATTCTTTATTAAAGAACAACTAAAGAGAAAGAATTTTTAATTTTAGGCCAAGGGTCACCTAATTTAAAAGGGGAAAAAATCCAAGATGGGGGAAAAGCCGCCCTCTTGGATTTTGAATTTTTTAAATTTTAAGATACAGATGAAAAGCATTTTTAAATAAATCTTATCAAGTAAAAAAGAAAGAATTTTTAACTTCGAGCCAGTGGATCACGTAATATTAAAGGTTAAAAAATCCAAGATGGCTTAGCCCGCCATCTTTGATTTTGGATTTTTTGAATGTTTTGGGAATATTTACGACAAAATGCACCTAGAAAAAAAAAAAAAACTATAATTTTTGGGGCCCACAGAAACTCGAAAATTGAATTAGAAAGAAAAATCCAATATGGCGAAAGATGCTATTTTATATATATATAAAAAAAAACTCAAAGAAAGCAAAAAATTATCTTCTAGATTAAAAAATTACATATTAAAAAATTTAAAAGAAACAAAAATTTAAAAGAAAAGAACAAAATAAAAAGAATTTTTAAATTTAGGTATAAAAGATCGCTTTTTTAAAAACGTTGAAAAACCCAAAAATATGGCGGAAGGCCGCCATCTTAAAATTTTTTATTTTTTTTTCAAAGTTAGGTTCTATAGTAAATAAGTATTAAAAATACAAAAAAAAAGGGGTTATTTAAAAAAAAAAAACAAAAAAATTAAAAGTGAAAAAATCCAATAGGGTGGATTCCGAATTTTGGATTTTTTTATTTTTTTAAATTTTCTTAAATAATTTTTATTCTTTTATTACTAAATCCCTCTATAAAACAATAACTATTCACTTTTTCGAATAGTCGTCAAAATTTAAAAATTAAAAAATTCAAGTTTGGCGTTTTCCCCATCTTGAAAACTAAAAAAGCTCAAGGGAAACAAAAAAAGACCTTCCATATTCGTAATCTAAAACCCTCGAAATCTAAAGAATCACCAATAAAAAAAATGGTTCTTTTTTATTTCACTTCCTTTTGGTCGGGCCCCTTTTTTCGGAGAACTCGGTTTCTTTTCCAGAGGAATGTTTTTTTTGATTATATCCCGTAGAGTAAATATTACCGGGCCAAAAAAAAACTTGTCGTTCTTGTTTTAAAATCTCCCATCGCATCGTTTAGTGTCTTTTATAGAAGTTTTGTAAAATATTAGCCAAAAAAAAATCAATTTAAAAATAATGAATTTATTTAAAACCCAAAAAATTTAAAACAATTCATTTCTTCCAGATGGGCAAAGTTCCAAAAAATTTCGGAGCCTTTTTTTCGCCCCAAAAAGTTTTTTTATCAAACCTTTTGCTTTTCTTCGGGAAAATGATTTCGCCAATCCCCAATTATTGCTTTCCTGACCAAAAATATTCTCAATTCCAACGTGTTTATGACCCGAGAACCTTTCGATGTTTAGTATCGGGTGCATTCTCTGGTCGTCAGTTTTTTTTTTTCCTTCCCGCCTTGCCCCTGTTTTTATCCCACCTTTTCAATCTGGGAGTTTCCCTTTGGTCTTTATCTTTTTCCGGTTTATGACTGCCCTGATGAATTCTTTGGTTTTGTTCAGGAAAAATGCGTTTTAAGAAAAATTGTTGAGTACGTTTTTATTTCCTCTTAAGGTTCTCCGTACTTTTTTGTCAACGAGGAATGAGGCTATTTTTTTTTAAGAATGGCCGCTTTAGTTGTCCTCCTTCTTCTTTTTGACGTTAAGAAAAGTAGGTTTGGTTTTTTCCCATAAATGAAAAAAAACTTGTCAATGAAATGCTGGATAAGAACCTAAGGATGTACTCCTTTTTAAAAAAAAATTCAATGCCATTTTTCTATTTAAGAAACAGAATTCGATACCCTTTTGCCGATACGACCTTTTAAAATCTATGTAATTGAAACCTTTTTTTACCGCTTTTCTCCTTTTTGCCCCTCTCCAAAAAAAAGAGTCTTCCCAACCTTCCATTCTTTTTCTTAGCCAAGGTGCCGATCCCCAAAGCTAACGACGCACCCCCCCCCCCCTTAAAAAAAAAAATTTTACCCCCCCCCCTAAAAAAACCGGTGAGGATTTTTTATTTTATGGGCAAATGGGAGTTACCTAACCAAAGTAGCCTCTAACAATCTTTAAAGGTGTATATGAAAAACCTTATAGTAAAATATATTTCAAAATACCATCGAATGGGGAACTTAAAATTTATCCCAAGAATTAAAACCCCCCTACTGAACCCTTTTTTCTTAAAAATTTTTCTCTGATAGGGGGAAAGCAGGTTTTTTTCCAACGAAAAAGGGGGAACACCTTTTGGGGAAATCTTTTATAATTTTTGGGGAAAATTAAAAAACTATTTTTAATTTTCCTCTAGGGGAAAAGGTTTTTTTTTTCAAAACCCAAACCCCTGGAATCAAATAATTGGAAAAAAAATCCGCTCAAAATTTATGTAAGTATATTTTTTTTTAAAAAAATAAAAATAGCCGGACACGTGATCCATTAAAAACCCCGGTTCCCAAAATTATTCCCAATTCTTAAAACATAAAAAAAAGTTTATTTTGGTATAGCTTTTTATTTAAATAAAAACACATTTGACATTATCAAACACATCAGAATTATTTTATAATGTTTACAGAATTGCTTCACGAAAAAAAAACAAAAATTTTAAAAAAATTAAAGTTAAATAAACCAAAAATTTCTTACCGGAACTGGGGAATTGACTATTTTTAAATTTTTCCCATTACCCAGACCCGTCAAATTTGAGACAAGAAACAAGTATTTTCCTATGATTTAAAGCAATCATTTAGTTATTTGGCTTCGAGTCTAATTTGGCGGGAAAAAAGTAAAAAATTTAATTTATCCGAAGTCATTATGCTTTAAAAATGTTATACAAATTTAAGTTCAAAAAGATTTATGAGCCAGCTGAAAAAATTGGGGCCGGGAATATTCATTGATTCCATTGGCAAACTATATGGGAACGTCATCAATTCACCGAAATGTTTTTATAAACTGCGTGCTTTTAGGGAGTGTTTACACTTTGTTTCGGGTGATCGGATTGTTTATTGGAAATAATTTCCAGAAATGTATCGTTGGTAGACGCCAACGAACAAATTTTATAACTCCTTTTTTCCCTGGTGTTTTCTTTGAATTATGGTTTCCCATCCCTATTCTTTGAAGCCAAAAAAAAAAAAAAAAATTGGAGCCCACTTTTGATTATCATGCCCACTTTGTGTTTTTATTTTAAACCAAATAAAAATTCGCCGAGTAAAAGTTTTTAGCCCCCCCCCCCCCCCCCCCCCCCGGTGGGGGGGCTCGGTTGGGGGGGGGGGGGGGGCAGATAATGGTAAGAATAAAGTTGCTGAGTTTTTTTACAAGATTGGCTGTTTATTAATAATTTTTAAAAAAATTCAATCCCCCTAAAATTTCAAAACGACGCAGTCTGCGTCGTTGACCCCCCCTTTGTTAGGCACCCCCCTGTCTTAGCCAAAGGTTTCTGCTATTTCCCCTTTCAGACTACCTATACTAAGTAAACCCCCCCCCCCTCCCCTCCTCCAATAGGAATTAACCCATTTACCCCCACTCCTGATGGAGGAGAAAAAAAATACAAAAAAATGAACTGTAAAACATAGGCTTCCCAAACAAACATCATAGGTGAAGGGCGCAGACAGAACCCCACATTTCGGGTCGTTCATCAGAATTGCCGCCTTCCGTAACATGCGAAGGTGAAGTTGTATTTTCTTTAAAGCATTTCAAAAATTTAAAAGAAAATGAAAACGAAAAGTGGAATTTAAATCAGGGTTAAAACACCGAAATTTTCCGCCCCTTTAGTTCAAGTGCCCCCCCTGATGCGGCCGCCTCTCTGCATCATGCACCAAACGGCCCTGCCCGCTATTCGGAGTGGTCTATAGCTTGAATTTAATAATCCGAATGCAACAAGCATTAGAAACACTTACCTAACAAGGGGGGGGAAAAGAAGGAATCATTAAAAAAAAAACTCGTTTCTTGACCAGGGTTCTAAATTCGACGGCCCAGCCATTTAAAGGCCGATTACGGCCAACACAGCCAATTACGCATCGTGATTTAGAACCGGAAAAAAGAAACCCCTACACATAAAAATAAAAAATTTATAACAATAGTATTCACTAAAAATTAAGTGGCATTATTTTAAATTTTTTAAAAATTTTTAATTGAAAAACACCACATTAATCTTAAGTGGTACAGTTTTAAGCCCATTTCACACCCCCAAACACTTTTCAATTCCGTTGCAACTAAATGCAACTGCAACTCGTAACTTTTGGAACCGGTTCGCGGGGGTTTCCAAAAAAATTATTTATCTCACAATTTTTGGCAAGTTTTAACCCCTTTTGTAAAACTTTTTTCAAACCATGACTCGCTCTTATCTCATTGAAAAATTGCATGCTCTTGAGCGTAATTTTGTTGTTTCCTAAAAGTAATTTGTTTCGTCTGTAAAAATGGAGTCATCAGCCAGAGAGTGTTGCACGTGTTGAAATCTTCGAAAAAGAAATTAAAGGGCTAGAAATGATTCTTAGAAAAAAAACAATTAGGTTTGCTTTGATAATTTGGTGGGGGAACTTTGCATTCGAAGTGTAAGATATTATCGGATTTGTTATTTTTATTTTATCAATTAGATTGGGTTACTTTTATATAAAAAATTTAAATCGCATTTTTTCCACATTAAACTTTTAAGTTTATATTGCTTGGATATTTTTTTTAAAATTAAATCATTGTGTATTTTTAATTTTTTTGCCTTTTTAACCCAATCAATCAACCCATTTTTAATTACGCAGATTTTTGAATTTTTTTGCAAGCAGTAAAAAATTGGCGTCTTAAAAAAGTAAATAAAAAAACCAACCCCCCTTGGCAAGTCTGTTTTGTCCAATTACCAAACAAATACTGAATTCTGATTGGCTAACGGTACATCAACTTGAGATTTTTTCGTGCTCGCCATGAAAAAATCCCCACGAACTTGAGGCAACTTTTAAATGCCTGGTGTCCTATGGAGTTGCAAGTAGTTGTGACAAGGTGTTTAAAGGGCTTACAGGACTAGGAGTGAATATGAGGGTTTGGATTGGTGAATGAATGCAGTGGGCCGGGGGGGTTAGCGTGTCAACTAACCAATGAAATCCGAATGTACGTCACGAAAAACAAGACAAAATTAAGAAAAATCGAAAATTTTATAGAAGTTACGAAAAGTTTATGGCTGTTTTTAAAGTTAAAATATTCTTTTTTCCCCGGTAAACAACACCAAACACGTTCCAAACGGGCAAAATAGTAACAAGTTTAGTCACCAGGGGCGCTACAATTTGATGACGTACGGGATGGGTGTTTTTAGTTTTTTTTTTTCTATTTCATTCATTCCCTACGTAAGTTTCTAACTGCTACTGCTAATTGCTAATTGGCACCCTATATTGGTAGGTTCCTTAAACATCGATAGTTTCCTATTCGAATGAATAGTTCATTTCGTAGGCCGAATAGATCGAGTTACAATCGATAGTATTCGCTGAAGCGAGACTATCGAACTATCGATACTATCGAAGTGGACGAAGTTTTCTGGCAGCGTCCAAAACAATCGAAAACTATCGATCTATCGAAGGGAAAAAACTTCGAATGAATTACTTCGAAGAATTACTTCGAATGAATTACTTCGAATAATTACTTCGAATGAAACTTCGAGTTGGTGTGCTTCGATTGTTTTAAAATTTCACTTATGTAGGTGTGCTTGGTATTGCATAACGTTACACTAGAACGACGTTTTTTTATTTATTTATTTATTTTTATTTTTTTTTTTTATTTTTATTTTTTTTTTTTTATTTTTTTTTTATTTTTTTTTTTTATTTTTATTTTTATTTTTTTTTTATTTTTATTTTTTTTTTATTTTTATTTTTATTTTGTTTGTGGATTATTTATTTATTTATTTATTTTTGTTGGGGGATTATTTATTTGTTTGTTTTTTTTTTTTGGATTTGTTTGTTTGTGATTTGTTTGTTTTGTGGATTTTTTTTTTTTGTGGATTTGTTTTGTTTGTGAATTTGTTTTGTTTGTGGATTTGTTTTTTTTGTGGATTTGTTTTTTTTTGTTTGTGAATTTTTTTGTTTTTGGATTTGTTTTTTTTTTGGTTTTTTTTTGGTTTTTTGTTTTGGATTTGTTTGTTTGGTTTGTTTGTGGATTTGTTTGTTTGGTTTGTTTTTTTGTTGATTTGTTTTGTTTGTGGATTGTTTTTTTGTGGATTTGTTTGTTTGTTTGATTGTGGATTTGTAGTTTTGGATTTTTCTGTTTGTTTGTTTGTGGATTTGATTGTTTGTTAGTGGATTTGTTTTTTTTGGGGTTTTTTGTTTTGTGGATTTGTTGATTTTGTGGATTTTTTTTAAAGAAATTTTTTTTATTATTGATAAAAAAGGGATTTTTTTTATGGATTTATATCGATATGGATTTTTTATGGATTTTATCGATATGGGTTTATTTATTTGGGTTTTTATCGATATCGTTTTGGGTTTTTTTATCGATATGGTTTAAAAATCGAATCGTATACGAAGAATTAATTTTGAATTAATCCAATTTATGGGGAAAAGGGGGTATGTTTATCGTTACCCGTATTTATATCTTTTTGTCGATAGGGGGGTCGATATGCACATCGATAAACATATCGTGTAACCCCTTCCCCCTCGTTATTTTAATTTTCGATAGGGGATATCGAACCCCAAAATGTTTTTGTTAGGGCATCGATACGTATGGGGGATACCGATATGAAAAATTTATGTATCGATACGTTTTCGATATGTATGTATGTATGTATGTATGTATGAAATTTTTTTGTATGTATGTATGTAGTTTATGTATGTATGTATTATGTAAAGATGTTTTTTTGGGATGTTGTATGGGTTTTATGTATGTATGTATGTATGTATGTATGTATGTTTATGTATTATTTATTATGTATTATTATGTAGTATGTAGTAAAGTATGTATGTATGTTGTATGTATGTATGTATGTATGTATTAGTATTTATGTATGTTGTAAGATGTATGTATGAAAAGTATGTAGGGGGTTTTGAAAATTTTTATGTATGTATTTTATTTATGTATGTATTTTTTGTATGTATGTTTATGATGTATGTATGAAAAGTATGTATTTTATGTAGGAAAAGTATGTATTAGGGATGTATGTATGTTTTGTATGTATGTTTTGTAGGGGATGTATGTATTTTATGAAAATTTTTTGTATGTATTTATGTATGTATGTATGTCTGTATGTATGTATGTAGGTTTAAAGTATTTATGTTGTATGTTTTTAAAAGTATTTATGAAAAGTATGTATGTATGTATGTAAGATGTATGTATGAAAAGTATGTATGTTTTGTATTTTGGGATGAAAATGGGGTATGTATGGTTTTGTAGTTTCGATATATGTATGTTTTATGTATGAACCCCATAATGTATGTATGTATGTATGTATCGTATATGTATGTATGTATGTTGTATGTATGATATATGTATGTAGTTTTGTATGTTTATCGAAAATTTAAAAGTATGTATGTATGTATGATCGAAAAATGTATTTTATGTATGTATTATGTTCGAAAAATGTATGTTTGAAAAGTATGTATGGTATCGATATAGGGTTTATGTATGTATTTTTTATGTCTCGATATATTTTATGTTGTTCGATGTATTTCGATATGTATGTATGTTTCGATGTATGTATCGATATTGTATGTATTTGTCGATTGTATGTACGTTTTATATGAAAGGGATGTGTCATGAAATGTTCGATATATGTATGTATGTGTCGATTTGTATCGATATATTTGTATTGTCGATTATGTACCCGATATATGAAATGAAATTATCGATATTGTTGTATGTATCGAATATGTTCGATATATGTATGTATGAAAGAATATTATCAAATTATGAAATGTATGTAGGGTATGAAATCGAATATGTATGTAGGTTGTATCGATATATGTATTTAGAAATTTTATCGATATATGTTGAAATGTACGATATATTTATCGATTATGTATGATATCGATATATTGTATCGATATTGTATCGTTTATCGATATTGATGGGATATATTAATCGATATGGGATAAAATTTATCGATATATGAAATCGATACGATATTGTATCGTATCGATTACTATCGATATAGGGTTTCGATATCGATAACATATCGATATACGTTTCATATCGATATACATATCGATATACTTTCGATATCGAATAAAATATCGATATACAAACGTATGGGGGATATACAAAAATCGATATACGAACGTTTATGGGATTTAAAAATCGATATACGTATCGATATATATATATAA